>WUAP02136051.1:0-12986 GCA_015163945.2 Stichodactyla helianthus
TTAAACTATTGTTATAGCAATATAATACAATACAATGCTATGCATAAATTTGTCAGAGTATTGGACAACCCTCCTTTAAGGTGGCTCAACTGGGTTTTGTTTGAGGCGTACCTTCAATGTCTGATCGAAAAATGCGTTGCTTCCGACAAGCTAATTTCAAATAAACAGTTATGAGAAGTCTAGATATAGATTCAAGTTTCACGATGTACACTTTATCAAGATCGGAGTTACCATAGCAACACAGCGACGTCACGAGGTTTTTTTATACATCCAATTTTCAGAAAAATCAGACGTTTGTTTAAAAAGTGGTTTCAAAGATCTTAAAGTTCCAATGGTGTTCTTTAAGTTTACGAAGGTTTGGACAATTTCTATGGAAGCGTTTCGAAATAAATTCAATTGGAATTTTTTGGCAGCGAAAATGTAAACAATCCAAAGCAATCGGTTCAGGTGGCCCAAAACTTAACATGCAACAGGACAAACCACTCCTAACATAAAGTGCAGCAAAGTACAGCATGTAGCTTTGACCCTAGTCCCAAAATAACAATGTTCAATCAGATTTGCCAAGTTGGTAAAGCAATAAGCACTGCTGTAGCAAACTCCCCTCTATCGGTTGGTCTCAGGTAGAAGTGCTTGAATGTCTCTGCCGAAGACCAATCTGCTGCCTCCAAGATAGTCTCCAATGGGATACCAGCCTTTGTTGCCACAGAGTTGGAAGCACTCTGTGTGGAGTAGCCAGTGAAGTGGCACTCTATTGAAGCTAGCTGCATGGCGTTCCTTAACCATCTTTAAATGGTTTGACTTGAGATGGGTCCATAGGGCCTGACAAACGAGATCAAGAGGCGTGAGGACTACCTTCTTGTCTTAGTCCTGGTTCGATATTCCTGTAGTGTTCGCACCACACAAATCTTGGGGTTGTTTGAGTAAACAGGCAGATATATTATCCGCCTAGGTGGGTGACCAGGCCTTGAGACCTTTGTATGCTTAGTCAGGGCGAACTCCCAGGAGTCGTTCTTAATCAATACAAAAGTCAGATCCAGTTTCACCAATTCATGGGCACGTGCTGAAGAGGTCAGAGTCAATAGTGCTGCTAGCTTAGGTGACAGCAGCTTCAGAGTGAGGCCACTTAGTGGATCCGAGGAACTCTAGCAGACGTTTGACGTCCCAAGTTAAGCTAAGCCTAGGGGTTGGTGGCTTCATGCGGAAAATGCCTTTCATAAAACGGGATACCACAGGGAGCCCTCCAAGCCTAGCCCACCAGAAGATGTCCTTGTGATCTTGCTTACTTGTAGAATGCCAGAGTCCTATACTCCAAGGCCCGAGTAGTGGATACCTCTGCCGAAAAGATCAGGACCTCGGTGACTGGTGCACTGGAAGAGCACCACTGACACCACACTTGCCAGGGTCCCTGGTAATGCTTCTGTGTTGACTGTGACCATGATGCGGAAGAATAGAAGTCACTTCTGCGCGGACTGCTGCCTGATATCGGCATCTGCTGCATCTGCTTCTGTGTTCAGCACCCCAGGTAGGTGACGGGCTGTAACCCATAAGTCCCTTGTCAGTATAAAGGACCGCAGATCCAGGGCAAGGAGAGAGAGTGTGGGAGAGTAGGTCCCCCTTCTGTTCACATTTGCAACTTCGGTGGTGTTCTCCATGTCTAGTAGGATGTGATTCAGAGAGTGCTGGCTCTGAACATGAGGTAAAGTTTGAACACCCTGCCCCAAGAATGGCCGCAGAGCAAAAATTGCTGCCTTGAGTTCCAGGCAGTTGATATGTTGCTTTCCCTCTTTGACACTCCAGCACCCTGCTGTTGTCTTGCCATTGCAGGTTGCCCTCCATCCTTGTAATAATGCATCAGTCCTAATCGTGAGGTTGAAGAGGGGGGAAGTGATGTCCTATCTGTTGTGGGAGTGGAGGGTTGGAGACAACCACTATGTTAGGTTCTTCGGAGATGGTGGATTCAGCAATATCTGAGTCTTGGCCCTTCACCCATACCTGGTGGAGTAGAGCCCTGTCATTGCTTGAAGAGTTCATTTGTCCGTTGTGAGTAACTTCCAATTTGTCAAAAACGTTCCAAGCTGGTTTGCCGTTAGACTGTCCGAGAGTGAAAAGGGATGAAACGGAAACGTCAAAACAACAACAAAAGAAAAAACGTCCGTTTCCCTAGATCGGTAAAAAATTCTGAAAAACGTCCTTGCCACCAGACATTTGGCCGGGCATTTGCATTGCCTAGCATGATTAGGGTATCCTCCAACATCTCCCAAATGGTATCAGGTTCCGGTCCCCCTTCTCCTTCCTCATCTGGGGGTATCCAGAAGCGACAGTGCTGAGAGGATTGGCCTTGCCACGGCAATAAAAGCCCCCTGTTGCTCAGCAAGGCCATCCTCAAAAAGCAAAGACCTCCTTGGTCTGCTGGTAACCTTGAGATTTCCTAATCTTTTCCTTCATACCCACCTCTATGGTGGGAGCCCGCATGGATGTGTCAGTTCCCTTTATCAGAGGGTAGCTTTCTGATAGTTCCTTCCACTTATCCTTGGTTAGTGCCCTAGTGAAAGCTTTTTTGGTGAGGTCTAAAAGCTCTGATGAAAGCTCCACTTCTTCCTCAGCTGCAAAGAAACGTTCCCCTCGGCCGGATTACCCAAGGCTCCCCCCTTTGCTGCAGAGCCTGAGACCTCTGGAAGTTTTGCATGACCACGTGACGGCAGCCATGTTGCATGGCAGAACAATAGAATCACTTTCCCCTAAGGGATTGAATTCTTTCTCATGTAAAACGATTTTATTGTTTCTGCCATGCAAAACCTCTATTGGATGTATAAAAAAACCTCACCGTCACTGTGTTGCTATGGTGACTCCGATCTTGATAAAGTGTACATAAAGTGTGAAACTTGAATCTATATCTAGACTTGCCATAACAGAAATTAGCTTGCCGGAAACGACGCATTTTCCGATCAAACATTAAAGGTACGCCTCAAACAAAAGTTAGCGTTACTGGTTACTTAGCGTGGGCGAACTTGCATCTATAACTCAATAAAATTATGTTTTGGTAGCTATTTTACAAAAAAAATAGTCAACACTCATCGTGCGCCTCTTAGTCACGGATACGGAAAACGGTTAAGTACTCAAGAAGCAAGAGCAATTTCACTTGCTTCACTTTGCTCCACTTTGCTCCACTCTAATGCTTCTCTCTCGTGCTTAGCAGCTCCCGTGTGCATTAGTATTTCAACTGTGCAGTTCACAACTTTATAATATTATTACTGGTTGATTATAATATCATAACTTCAAAACAAGAGAATATTCCAAAGCTCTTGATCCGGAGTAAAGAGATGAGATAAAATATGTGGGTATGTGGGTGTGAGTTTGCTTTAGACGCACTACCGAATCAATTTGGTACGGCTGCTTTGAATTTGGAGTGGCTAAGGCGTTCTGCACGGGTCCGAGGCAGCCGAATAATACGGCCCTAGATCGACTTCGATTCATAAGCCGTGCCCATCCATGAGCCGTACCAAACGCATGGATTATTTAATTGACTTTATAATGCATTTTGAAATTGACTAATAAGGCGGAAACGTTTTATTTGGAACACCTTAAACATCAACAGGTCGTGCTTCGTTGATTTGGGCTAACAAAAATATGTATTTAGTACGGCTGATGGTTGTACGGCGTCTGAACTGGGCCTTAAAGTATGTAATCCAGTGAAAAATGGGAACAGATCGGCATCTTTACTCACCTTTAACGAGATGGGCCATCAAAGCAAAGTGAAAGTTACCATAAAAACTGACACCTACAAAATGATCCATCTGTTTGCAATGGAACTCTAACAAAGGTTCCTTCCTGACGGCCATTAGTACTTGTTGAACCTAACATCATACGGGTTGATCAAGTAATCAATCAGAATGAAGACAATTATTCAGTGAGGTTGCATGAGTTATACCAGATGATCTGGTAAGGACGCAATGAAGTCAGTGTTTATGGAATCGTGACCTTATTTACTGGACGCTTGCAGGAGATGCAATGACTAAATCATAAAAGTTTTGACTTAGAAGATAAGCAGTACAAAACACCGGAAAGAGTGTGTTATGGAAGATGTGCGGTACGTTTGATTCTTCTACTGATAAACGCTTCTCAGATAAATGATTAGGATTAGGATTAGGATTAGGATTGTGATTTATACTGCGTCTTTACTATATGTCCATCAAAGGCGTTTTACAATAACTCATGTGAATTCAGATTGCTTACGCAATTTACAACCATGAGAGACGGTTAGTAATGAGGTATAGGCACTAAGGATGGTGGTCACTTTCTAAAGGCCACCGCCAGAGTTTCTTTACGTCTTCAGTGGTTCTTTTACTTTACATCCCTCCAATGCAGGTTAAGGAAGTGTGGAGACAAGGGACTGCCATTTTAAGTGGTCATCCGAGCCACTTGAAAGTCTAACCGTTTGTAAATGTAATTGCAAAGGCAGCACTTTCTCCTCAGTTATTTTAAGACCCTGAGTGTTGCTCCTGCCAGGGCTTGAACCCACGACCTCCCACACTACAGACCGATGCTCAATCGGGTGTCGGGTGTCAAATGCTTCAGGTGATTGGTCAAGTCAGTCTCTTCTTAAGGAGGCTTCCTACAGTTTTTCTAGTGCTCGACTGGTCAACTTTAAACGGCTGTAGTTCTTATATGCAAGCACCCACAGTTTTGAAATTTTACCCACTTACCACATAAAGATTGAAGTTTTTTAATGGTGTGTGTTTTGTTTATATCGGAGTTACCACAGCGATGAAACGATGACGTGTAGGAAGCCTCCTTAAATACACGGAATAGGTAAGACAAATACATTCAAGTTGCGCCAAGAAGAAATCGTCATCTAGGAAGTGTGCACCGTATTCGGATATCCTTTGTCATTTACTGCGGTTTTGCATGATCTGCGAACTCAGACATTCCAACGGCTAGTTGTGAAATGTTTTTTCACTGCCGTCAATCAAAAACATAAAAGGTATCGACTAATTAGTTTTGATTGACGGCAGCGAAAAAACATTTCACAACTAGCCGTTGGAATGTCTGAGTTCGCAGAATATGTAAAACCGCAGTAGAATCTCATGCGCGCTCGTTCTACGTCTTTTAGATCTGCATCATGTTGGTTTAGCCGAAAGGCTCAGGCCCCGTCCACACTAATGCGTTTTCGTTTGAAAACGCATATTTTTCGATGCGTTTTGGCCTTCCGTCCACAATACAGTGCAACGAAAACGATGCGTTTTCAAACGAAAACGCATCGATTCGAAAACAGTCTTCAAAGTGGAGACATTTGAAAACGGAGGCCTATCGTTTTAGTGTGGACGGTCGAAAATGGAGCGTTTTGAAAACGATGACGTGTGGTTCAAAGCATGCCGCCGGGGGATAATGACAGAAATGTCTGTATTTGGCATGCGTAGACAATGATATTGTGTTAATTCCCCTAGTATCTGCGTTTTGATCGTTTTAGTGTGGACGGGCAAAAACGCCTCGAAGTCTCGATGCGTTTTTGGTGAAACGAAAACGGAGCCTTTCGAAAACGCATTAGTGTGGACGGGGTCTCAGAAAGTTTTCTTACCGCTCGTGTTTCGAATGCTCCATGCGAATCAAGTGTTAGAAGACTCTGTTCTAGTAATGCCAGACCACATGGGTACAAGGAGAGCTCTGATAACTAGAAAAGGGAAAGGAAAAAAAAAAAAAAAAAAAAAAAAAAAGGAAAACAAAAAAAAAAAACCAACTAACCAAGAACCCTCCTTAACCCGTTGCCCACCCCCTCCCCCCCAAGGCTAACACTATGATTAAGTTTATTTCAAGCTTCATGCTGGACCATTTTAAAGAAAACCGAATAACGGCTAGCGTGATCTTTAAGACCGGGATTACACGGTACCGGACAAATTTCTGACCGTTAAAAAAGTTGTACTTTTAGGCCTTCCGTTTACACGGGACGACGCTATCCGGATAAAAATTCGTACGGTAATCTTTTGTGCAATTAAAGAGACGGCTCCGTGTAAACTGGTGTAAACAGTATGTACTGGTCGACTTTTTGAACGGTCAAAAATTCATCCGGTACCGCGTAATCCCGGCCTAAGTGAGTAATAATATTATATACCGTTACCTGTAACACAGCAACTGCAATCCAGAAAAATGCTTTATGAAATTTAGACTCCTAAAAACAAAACAAAACAACAACAACAACAACAACAACAACAAATAAATAAATAAATATATATATATATATATATAAAATAACATCGCATATAGAGGAGAACAATGCACCTATTTTTCTATATTACTTCTTTTTTGAAATATCTTTTAGGAGATTCTAAAAAAAGAGAAATGTGTGGACAACTCAGTTCTCTCATACAGATACTCGTCTTGAGATTTTTTCCTTCAATCAAAGCGCGCGTAGTATCTCAAATATATAATGCGTTCCATTACCTTGTCGAGTATGACTTGTATCCTATTGAGACACATGACAGCCGATTCAATAAGGACCAGATCCGTGTAGTTACTCAGGGCCTGGAAACCAATAGAAGCCCACAGATTAGATCTGGAGAACAAATTTAAAGGCATCATAGACATGCCCGTCTAAAGGCTTATACTTACTACTATGAGGACATGTAGAATCCGCTGTACCATAGTATCGTCGGCCTCTTTGCTGATGCATCCTAGTACCACTATAGTTCTTGGTTGTAGAGCAGGGTTGAACTGGAAGGCGAAGCTGCAATCAAAGGCACAAGTCATTTTACTGAGTCAAGCTTTTAACCCTTAGGGGACGGTGTCTTTTCCAGTTTTTTTTTTTTTTACTGATTTTTGGGCCTTATCGAATCCCAAGCTGTAGTCCAACCATATTTGGGGTTGTCATGGAAACTTCCACTGTTCCAAAACACGGAAGGCTCACTTTCGTTGGCGCCACGTCTTTTCATTGCAATGGCCGTTGCTCGAGGGAGCAAGAGCGTCTTCTTTTGGAGGTTTTTCGAAGTCTGGGACTTTTTAGAGCCATTTTGTCCATCTAGAGAGGGCTGGAGGGCATCATGAAGCCCTTTGTCGGCTTAAATCAGCATATTCTCGAAGAACGGAGAGTAGGCAAGGAATTTCACGGCCAAATTGACGTTTCATGTGTACTCTGTACAAGAGAGAATTTTTGTCGTGTTGATTCTGTGACCTCTCATATGGATGGACAGTGAGGACCTACTTGGCAAATTTGTGGAATATCTGAGGACAGGAGAATGCCTAGCAGCAGATATTTTGCCAGTAGGACTCCATGGCTGGAGACTTATAAAAAATATTCTAAACCGTTAGAACGGAGGACTCCACGCCGTTGAACAATGGAATTTCCCATGATGCATTGCAGTGAAAATTTGTCTAGTAGCGAAATACGTCCACGGAAAACGCTGTTGCTCTCCAGATATAGGCATGGAAAGCAAACCAAAGCATCCAAGGTCAAGAAATAGGTCTGAATTTTGCCGTGAAAGAGTATTTTTGACTTTGAATAAACAATCGAAGGAAAAACGGTCCGTTAAAAATCAATGATTTTCTGCTTTGGCAAATGACGTCAAAATTAGGCTTTTTTGCTTTTCAGAAAATGTCTAGAAGCTTTTTGTCTGGAAAGTTCCGCTTTTTTCCTTTTTTTTCGCTCTCCAATTTTTTTGTCCTTCCTAGTGAGGACTTTCACCTGGTTTTCAAACTAGCTTTTCACAAATTGAGAAAGTGGCAATTTTTCAAATAAGACGACGTACTTTTCTACGCCTATGGCCGTAGTCGGTCCCCTAAGGGTTAATGAACGGCATTACTTTTATTTTACCTAACGGAATTCTAGGAAAATAGATTCTTCGAACTCGATATATCCCTCAAAATTTAGAACCAATGATTACAGTTTTAAGTTCAAGGATTACTATCGTTTTGTATAAAAGACAGACCTTTTCTTTAAGATTGCCATAGAGCGGTTTTCGCATTAGTTGGAAAATGAGATTGTCGTAACACTAAAATATGGCTTCCCATTGTTTTCGTGTGAATCAGCCAATCACGACGCGTAGTTATGGTTAAGGTAAAGTAATTTACGGCTACGAATTTAGAACAAATTTTGTATGACTGTGAAAAACTCGCGGCAAGATTGATGCCGTAAGCGTGCCTTGCCACAACCGTAATGTTTCTAGAATTTTGACGTGCCCTACCACTCCTTGACCGTGTCACGACCGTGTTCGTGCCGCGAGCTTTTCACAGTCACACGAAATAGGCTCTAATAATTTTTACTTACTCTGTTGCAAGCTCTGTCCATTTCTTCAACCACGTGGACTCGGGCACGTCTCTCATACAAGTCTGAAAACACAATTCAATAAAAAGGCAGGTTAATATCCAGTGGGACCATCCCCACTTCCCGAATCTCAGAGCGGATTTTTACGGTGGCCCACAAGTGCAATACACAACAAAATATATTAATACAAAAGTTCTCAGTTACACAAACGAAACCCAGTACACAAACAAAAGTTCTCAGTACACAAACAAAAGTTCTCAGTACACAAACAAAAGCGCCCAGTACACAAAAGAAACCCAGTACGCAAACAAAAGTTCCCAGTACACAAACAAAAGTGCCCAGTACACAAAAGAAACCCAGTACACAAACAAAAGTTCCCAGTACACAAAAGAAACCCCCAGTACACAAACGAAACTCGGTAGAGGTTTATACTGATGGTCTTCCTGTGTTATCAAGACAGGGAACTCAAAATCAGAAAACTATAATATTCCCGCCCACTCTTGACCCCAGACCTCTGTCATTCTTGACGAAGTGCCAGAGACTCTGGGAAAGCCTACATTTTTATGAGCTGTGATTGGCTAGAATATTTCTTGCAACAATTTGTTAAAAACGCAATAGCAAGAGCCTTGGAATAAAGGATATCCATTAACTTGACAGTCTATAAAATGGTATTGTAGCTGTAAAGACATAAATACGGCTTTTTTCTGGAGTAAAATGAAAAACCGTTGCTTTAGGGAGAAGCGCGCTCTAACTGTAATTCAAATTCGAGCATGCGCATTACATACCAGGTAAGCAGAATTGTGGCTACCGCGCGCTAGGGTTTCCCAGAGTCTCTGGCACTTCGTCACGAGTATGCGCAGTAAGAACAACAGGGCTCTGGGGTCAAGAGTGATTCCCGTCAAAACATGGCTGGCACATCAATTTCGTGTTAGACCATATGTAGAAATTCTGTTCTTAAAAGTTCTCAGACTCGGATGTCATGGTATTTGGCTAGAAATGCAATGATTACCTTATATCCTTAAAGATGTAATATTTGATCAACATCTCCAGATCACAGTTGATTTTTGAAGCACACTGTGTGTAGAAACTGTTTCTATATTTACTTGACTACCGCAGCTGCTGCACAATAGGCCAAAATGTCCTAAGTTTATCATGTAACCTCCGTTGCCAGCCATGTTTTGGCGGGAATATTACAGTTTTCCAGTTTTGGGTTCCCTGTCTTGATAACACAGGAAGATCATCAGTTTAAACCTCTACCGAGTTTCGTTTGTGTACTGAGTTTCTTTTGTGTACTGGGTTTCTTTTGTGTACTGAGAACCTTTGTGTACTGGGAACTTTTGTTTGTGTACTGAGAACTTTTGTTTGTGTACTGAGAACTTTTGTTTGTGTACTGGGAACTTTTGTTTGTGTACTGGGAACGTTTGTTCGTGTACTGAATTGTTAATTTATGTGAGGAAATTTGAAATTTTGCATTCGAAAATAATGTTTTAAGCATTAATATATTTTGTTGTGTATTGCACTTGTGGGCCACCGTAGATTTTGTATGCGTGGGAAAGAAAAGGTAACGACTTACAAAATAGACCTAATCGGCTAACGTGTTGCTATGTACGATTTGACCCAATTCAAAACCTCTGGGAATAAGAACTTTTGTTCCATTGCGTTTTTACGTGCTATGCAAATACAAAAGACAAAGAATCTTATTCCCAGAAGATTTGAATTGGGTCAAAACGTACATGGCAACGCGTTAACCGATTAGGTCTATTGCCGTATTCACTCGAATAAACGCCCCTGGGCCCAGTTGTTGAGAGCCTGATTAATGCTAATCCCTGTTATTACACGTTGTGAGATACAGGAATTTTAGAATAATCAAGATATTACGCAGTAGCCATACTTGGTATCCTTAAAAGTATATCATTTTATTTTGGTCATGGTCAACAGTGTAATTTCCATTATCAATCGCTTTATGTATCCTAGATTTAAGACTGTTATTACATAGTCTATCACAGCCAACTACCTGGCCTGCAACAACAATGGAAATACTGAACTCATAAGTGTTGATATTTACCAGTCACTCAAGAATGTCACTGAGCAAATAACCCACTTTCGATATATGGTTGAGTAATCGCGAACAATAAGATCTGAGTCGAGGCCCCGGGGAGACAAAATAATAATTACGATTATTTCGATGTTATTTGTTTGGTAAATGATTAAATTGAGTATGTTTTTTGTTTCTTGAGCATGTTATGTTGCTTGAAGAATCATACCATGCTGGATCTTACGATTATTTCATTGTTATTCCCCGGAGCCTCGATTCGGTTCTTATTATGTGTAATCACTCAACCATATATCGAAAGTGGGCTATTGTGTAAGGTCCTTTCAATTCTAATTAGAAAACTTTGCTCCTCTACGTTTTTTTCTAGAGATGAGAATAACTAGCCTAAAATATGATGTGCGACTGTCAATACGCTAACCCGCGTTTATTGTATGTTGTTTTTATCAAGCTAAAAAACAAACAAACAAACAAACAAACAAACAACAAAATACAAAAAAAAAAAAAAAAAAAAAAAAAAACCCGAGGATATTGAAATGCGAATCCGCTGTAGAATTTTGCATTGATTTCAGTCATTTCAGTTTCAGCTTTTTACCTTGAAACGGCAGCCAATATCTTCATATAAGATTTAACCCAGGATTAAAACTAATCAGGTTTTGAACAACTAGGCCGTGGCGTTTATTAATTTATTTACGAGATGTTTTTTAAATTGTTATAATTATCATTATTTTTGTGCCCTATCTAATCCCTTTTCCTTCATATAAACTGATTCAATTTCACTCTGGTTTATGTGTCACGATAATGAAAAACTCTTGTCATAGCACAAGATTAGTGTTGCCAAAGCAAATGGTAGCACTTCTAATAAACGCCGAGACCTCAAATAAACGACCCCGGCGTTTATTCGAGGAAATACGGTACGCGGGCACAGTGTGCCATAACATTGAAATGGCCTTCGATTGATTGTCCAATCAGAACCCGCGGTTACAGCTACGGCTACGAATTGGTCGTATCGTTTAACACTCATACGAAATAAACTAACCATTTAATATTGCGGTTCGTAAATACGAAATAAAAATAATGATAACATTGTTAATAATACCCTCAAGTACTCTGGAGTATGTATATTTAAAATATACCCAACAAAATATCTGCATTCTGATTGGTCTAGACCAAATGTAAAAATAGGTAATACAGTGCTATTTGATTTCGTATTGCACTCTGTAAAAAAAAAAAAAAAAATTAAATTTTCATTATTTTCATTAACATATTTTTTGTAGCCTCGTCTTTCCTGTATTATTAATTATTTTGAATAAAATTTTAAAAATTGAGACAGGATACCATTCAAGTTGTTTGTTTTGTGTTTGGCGCGCCTTGTTTTTTGTATTTTGTTGAGTATATTAGAAAATAAAAAATAACACAAACTGCTAGTGCAATTCGGGATTCATGGTCACTCATGATGTTTTGAAAGTTCTTAAATTCTGATCTCTTTCGAAGCATCATTCGTGCCCATAAATCCCGAATAGAACTTTTTCGAATTCGCAAAATACCGCTGTACGTCTAGATTAAACACTCGTTTTTGCAGGGTTAGCCTCATTTCAGAGTCAAAATATTCATAAGTACCAACTTTAAACAATAGAAACACTTTGAAATTCCACTGACCTTCACTGAAACACGTGAATATTCTACACAAAAACGAGGCTAACTCTGCATAACAGAGAAGTCGAAACTTGAGTATTGCTTTCGCATTTATGCGATTTCCTATACAAATTATGATTTCTCGATTATCACGTGATACATCACAGTACATAATAGCCCACTTCAGAGATATGCTTCGCTTCGTGAGGCTTCGAGCATAATGCTTAGTGATCCATGGCAGGAGAAAAAAAATATTTAATTTAGCACGAAGCCTCGTACTGAAACCTTTGTGCGTGACAAGCAAAGCATATCTCGAAAGTGGGCAATTTCCGTTACCTCCATGATCTCTAGCAAGACGTCCGTCACAGTTTCCATGGCTGGCATACTCATGATTTCTCCTTCACTTTCTCGTAAATAGAATTTCTGACCTGGATGAGTTGCTTTAAAAGCCTTGACAGCTGGTGACTTGATCTTAGAAATCCCTGAAATCAAGAACATTAAACACTAAATGAACGACGAAGACAATAATTTCCATTAGCTTTTACCCTGCACTCCGAGGCTTTCCATTAAATTTTATTCATTAGCTCCTCCAGGAGTTCCCCAGAATATTCTCAGCGGGAGGAGGGAAGAGGGTCCCATTTGGAACAAATCTTTTCACTGATCGCGAACCGCCATTTTGATTTTTGAATTTATATCAAAGCGAGGCTGGGGTTTAGTTATTAGACATTAATTTAGAGAGGGGAGAAAATTGGAACATTATGAAAATAATTTGATACCATCAAGTAGAGTTATGCTTTTCAACTTAAGTGATAAAAAAATCTTTCCCCTGAGGACACTCAAGAATCAAAAGTACTAGAGATTTGAATGCGATTTTGACTATGTGTATTAT
Organism: Stichodactyla helianthus; assembly: GCA_015163945.2. Lineage (NCBI taxonomy): Eukaryota > Metazoa > Cnidaria > Anthozoa > Actiniaria > Stichodactylidae > Stichodactyla > Stichodactyla helianthus. The sequence goes on from WUAP02136051.1 coordinate 12,826, forward strand.
TGGCTGAAAACTCCCATGAAAACAAAGCGAAACGAAGCGGACATTCTTTGAAAAATCAATTTTAACTTACAACAAAACTACACGATATACACCTACTTGCAAGAAGGTTGTCATAGGAAAAAAGAACATTTGTAGTTTAGTGGGATAGGAATAAATTAAAA
>WUAP02136062.1:0-12983 GCA_015163945.2 Stichodactyla helianthus
TTATCTATTTATTTAATTTTCTTCATAACATCAATGAAAACCATACGGACTATTCACAGAACCATTGCTTGGGCTGCTGATATATTCTTAGAATTTTGGTAAAATAAATAATGGTAAATTACAAGCTAAACTTACAATTTTTCCTTGAAAACAGTGGTTTGTAGCTCATTTGTTCTTGCTCTGTCCTGAAAACAGTGGATTCTCCCTTGGATAATGTTTTCTACTTGCACTTAACAGTAAATATTTTACTGTAAAAGTTTTCAAAAGCAAAAACTGAACTCCCGGATGTCGGCACGCGTCAATAAGTTCCCGCCAAAGAGCAATCAGCCAATCAGCATCGCGATGGACACGGACGTTCGTATGTACGGACGGACGGAAGTGAGTATACTCAAGCCATGAAAAATCAACTCGATGGATTACCAGTTTTTCTAAAGTATGGTCCTTCGGCCCGCGCGGGAGCTCCGCTATTAAACTTAAGAAGAAGATCAGGAAGAGCACCATTAAGTTTTCTTCAAAAAAGGAATTTTGGTGGCGTTTCAAAACCTGAACATCGAGTTAGAAATTGGCCGGATTTAGTACTGTGTGATAATAGGAATGAAGAAGAAGCAGAAGAAGAAGAAAGTTCCACTGATAACGAATCAAGTTATATTAGGATTAAAGTATTTATTAATGACTCATTGGTCAGGCTTTTTTCCATGGCCCCCTTTTTTCCATTTATTTATATTTCCCTTTTCTGCGTTTTGTTATTGTTTATAAATTTTCTTTGTGAGGTGGAACCATTACTTTTGTCATTATGACCTTTTAACATCGCAGCTGAACATTAGCCATGATAATCTGCACTATAGAAATGCAATTATTGTTGTTGTTATTATTTAATGTCGTGTTCGAAAGATACAACTTAGCTGTACAGTATTTCAAGAGAGAGAGAGAGAGAGAGAGAGAGAAATAATATTTTAGCGAAAGTATTCCTCAGTAACCTCATTATTATTTCTAGATCGGCTTATTTTATTTAAGGTAACAATCAATCTATAGTGAAATAGTATAAGTTTCGGCCGAGTTCCATTGTTAATGGATAGTGGTGTTGGAGCCGAAATCTCCAGCTGATCTGTAAATGGTCGTCTTGAGCTTTAGCATCACGTCTGGAGGCATGGTCCCGCATTAATCAAATTATAAAATAAGCATTAAGTATATAAAAAAAATTCTCACTAGATTTATTTCCCCAAACACTTAATTTCCACCTATTTTCCGTTAAGTCTCACAAGATATGCAACTTTTTACTCACCTAGTACGCTCACATTGCCATTTATGTAGATATTGTAAGAATAAAGCGTTATGTTGCTTCTATCGTTACTGCAGCTACCTGTCTTGAAGCAGGTGGGATTCAGATGTATATGAAAATCAGGTCCTGTGATGCAATTTGCTTGTTGTAAGGCTTGTATGCCAAAAGATCTCCAACCTCTTGTTCTTGTGAATTTCAAACAAATGTCAAATATCGAGGTGTTTGGTCTTTGGTTTTGTATATAGTATGGTGGAGACCCACATTTGTGGACTTCATAATAGCAACCAACATGAATATAGTCTGAAAAGAAAAAGGTGTTGTAAGAGTAGGATTTATATGAACACGATAATGCTGGCACGGTCAAGGTACGAATCGACGACATCCCGGCTGAACCAATCATAGCGCGTGACGTTACCAATATACAGTGCAGAATACCACGCTTACGGGACCATGCTGTCAATTTCTTGTTTTATTATGATACGACATCCGTTTGGTCGATTATTTAATTCTGCAATAGTGATTATTTTTTAAATCCAACAGAAATGATTATTAGTCGTCATCACTTTCCTATCGGTTTTTACACAATATGTAGGCACATGGCCCCTTGACATTATCTATACTTTATAACATAAAGGGGCAAATTACTTAATTCTGATTGGTCAATCAAGTAGGGCTTTTTTTAATTGAGGGACGTATTAATTCATTGGCTTCCATCAAGTTTTATAAACAAGTAATCACATGGTCCCTCGTAAAGTTAAGGATTAATCACCCCATGCGATTACCTATACGTATTTTGTTCTTTTTCTGTTCTGTTCTTTTCAAACGGCTAAGAAAAACTCTATAGCAGGTAGTTGAATAAGTAGCATAATATTTCTAACTCCGAATTTTTTAATCTACACCCATTTGGGACCACACTAATAAAGAAAATGATTTGCATCAAGCGAGATCCCAAGAACGATATACATTTTGTGGTTAGTGAAGGCAGCAAATGTACAGTTCAATGAATTTATGGTCTCCAGTCCTTCATTAGAACCAATAAGTGCTGAAAAGTACTAAATTCTAAAAGTAAGTAGCAAAATTTTCAAATTCGTGTTGCGCGTTCTCAAAGAAGGGTTAACCTTTGTAACCTTTCCCATCGAAGTCAGTTTAAATATAAACACGATAACATGATTGACATGTTACATACGTTTTGATACTAAAGGACGGCTGAAGAAGAGATCGTATAAGCTATTCGTTTTTGGAATTTTGCTAGTTATTACAATGATGTTTTTTGCATGTCAGCACACGGTTCATTCCCTTATTTCTTTGTTGACTTGCGACTCTTGTAAAAATTGTTGAGGTCATCACCTCAACAACATAGATTGTCTGTGTTCCCGCCGTTTTGTTTGTGCAATGTGAGTCCGCTAACCAGCTAATATCGCTGTCGCGTCACGTGTGCACGTTATTCGTGAATGTGATTGTCTCAGCTTCGTGTAACCGTGTGGTGCGTTCGTCAATTGGTAAGTTCTTTGTCTTTGCTTGCGGTATTGTCCCATCGTAATGTAATGCTCTTTGCTCTAGGATTTTACTGAAAATTGTGATACTGTGTGTAACTATTTGAAACTGTGTGTAAAAACTGCGAAACTCTATCACCAATGTAAACCCTGTTGACGAATAAATCAAGTTGAGATCAGAAGCGTGTGAGTTGCACCCTACAAAACTCATTACGGAAACAACTTAAACCTGAGAATCCTAGTTATCGTCATTGGAGTATCTAAGCCCCATCCCTCCTTACCATCTGTGTATTAAGGGATGTAAAGACGTATGCGGTTGACTGGATTATCTAATAGACCTTACGTCAACCTCCAGGGAAGAGTTAAGTTTGAGATCACAGTAATCTGAGGTCTACAATGCTTAAGTTCATGAGATTTTGTTGACTAGTACAGTGGCCGGCCTAATCCTTCGCAACAGCTTCCATTTTGAGTCTTGACCTGACTCTACTTGCATGATTTTAGGCATTGGTATTTTATTTTTCCCGCCACGTTACTATACGACGTAAAATACGTACACACGTACAGAAAACGGCGCGCGTGGAGAATAACCATACAGAAAAAACGAAGGTAAGAAAGACAGTGTGAAAGACAGAAACATAATGAACCAAGATTATTCAATCATATTCGAGAGATTATGTATTATGTATCATGTATTTACCCATATCGTCTGACGCTAAACACCAGCAGCAAGAAACAACACACGCCAAAATAGCAGCAAGTACATGGGTACAAGTCACAGTCATTCCAACTTGGTTCCGTTCTCTGTATAAGACGTACCTACTGCACCGGCTATCATTGACCCTAGTTAAGTTTAGGAGAATAAAGAACTTAAAACTGCATTTTATAATGAAAAGATCAGTTTTACTGGGATAACAAACAAATTCAGTCTACAGATTCAACAGTCAGTCACTTTAAAAGGTTGAAACAGAAATTTTTTTAACTGCTTACCGTTAATCTTATTTGAACAAGACTTCTCCCCTTAAAATCTCTGCAAAACACTATTTTCAGCTAGCGGTAGCCTTGAAGAGCTTGTTTAAATAAATTAATCATAAATATTTAGTATCAGAAGATTCTATTTGCACAGTTTTCACAACCAACTTCATGCCATTATGCTTATTACGTTAGGCTATCCTTCTGAGAAGATGAATTTTTCTAGTCGAATCTATTTTCATTGGCACTAAAACGATTAGCGTTAACTGAAGAGTAAACTAATAAAAATATAGTTTCCGGTCCAGCTGTACACCTTCTGCTCTCTGTACACAGACATGTGACCTTCACTGAGGCGTTTCAATATCAGCATTGAAATCGTTTATCATTTAGTGCAAAAATGTGTATTCTGAACTGACATCTCCCAAGAGGGATATTCAGGCTATGCGGGGATACACCAAAGGTTTAATCATCGAGGGTAAGACCGAGGGGGATTCTGGGTAAATAGTTAATGAGGCCCATAATATGCGTTGAGCATTGTTATAATTCTCAAATATTGCTCGAGAATTCTAAGCAATGTTCGAGAGTTGCAACAATCACCAATATCCTGTGCATATAATATGGAGCTCACAAAGTACTTACCCATAACTCCTTTCGGTCTGACTTTCGATGATTTAACCTTTTGAACCCGACGTTTTTTCAATTTGGTGTATTCAGGCTATACGTTACGAAGTGTGCCTATGATCTTTTTGCAGGTCGTATTACAATTTTTGTGCGTGTTAATCTGTCCTGAGTACTCCCCTTACTTAAGGGGGTAGTCTGGACGAGAATCAGGGATTCAAGGATCAGGGATTCCCTTTCATAACTAGATTTGTCACACGATACGATCTCACAAAACCATTGTCTTACAACCCCCCTACCCCCACCCCACCCCGAAAAAAAAGAACGCAGTTAAGAGCATCTAACAAATTTAAAGAATTGTGAGACGTTTCTTTCTTTACATTCTTATTTTATTCTTAATCTTATATATTTCTTAGTTCAAAAATAATACTTTCCTTTAATTTTTGACCATATTTCTTTTAAAACGAACATTTAATTTTTGAAAAGAAAGAAAACCAATCTGAAGAAGTTCCATGTTTAAATTATACACTTTAGGTATCCATGCGCAAGCGCTATGCCTTTAATGTTATCAAAGAAACGTTTATTTTTTAATGGTCGTATGTGTATGTGTTTTTGGAGGTGTAGGGATGGGAGGAGGGAACTGGTGGGTTTTCGGAATTTGCCTATGTATATTTTTGCCAGACCTCTACTTTACATATTGCTTACACTATACGCATACGTTGTGACTTTATCTATCAGTATAGAAACATTCTCACTCTCAGAGCCTGTGCAAACTGCTACTGTCTTTCTGATGGGATAACACAATGAAATTCCATCCAGATTCGTTAGTTGGCCGAGCTGAGCCCAAAGAAACTTGAGAACAAGAATTCAGTAAAAAGTGCTGTCCACTTTTCAGGGTCACGCTGTAACTGCGGCTGCAGCGTTAATGATTTGATTATGGCGCTAGCTATACGCATTCGCAGTCATTTAGTCTTCCAGAAAATGAATAAAAAGATTATCTAATTTCTGCGACAAATCTCCAAACGTTGGACGCTTGTTAGGATTGGCTTCCCAACACTCTCTCATTACGGAGTATCTGTGGAAATATTTGGAAAGATATTTTTTCAAAGGAGCCCTTTATTTTTCGATATTGTACGTCTTTTTTAAGATAGTAAACATGGTGCATTGTGGTATAGCTTGGGCACAAACATCAATTTTAGTAATCTTGCCTTATACTGCCAGCTAAGCGAACAACTAGTTGCGCAAAGCATTGTTGGTCAAAACCTCCGGCCCTCACTCTTTGTTTTCAAAATCATTTCTCGCGTGGTTTTTAGATAATTCACAGATAAAATTTCAATCTGTTAATCGTTTTGGAGGCAAAATACATCGAATTAAATTTTTGATTGTTTTCAGGTAGAAAAATGTCCTTCAACATAGAATCACAATGGACTGTGATTGGTTAGAAAATTTATTTCGCTAAGCTGGTGTGTTTGCATCGAAGTTAGACCACAATGCACCATGTCTTTCTATGTCAGAAACTGACCGTGGGAACGTAAAAGTCAATAGGAAAACTGTATAGTTGGAAGATACTTACACTTCCTCGCTGCAATTTGCTGGTTTTGGTAGTCTTGCTCCAGACTTCAAGGACTTGAGTATCTCGTTAAAAGAAAACCCGCCATAAGGCATTTTACCTGGGAAAAAAAAAAATCAATGAAACGAGAATGAAGAAAAGAATAAAAGAGAGAACGGGAAAAGGGAAATAAACAAACCTCCTGACTCTATTTCCCACAGCAAAACACCAAATGACCATCTGAAAACAAAAGGAAAAAAGAATAGCTATGTCTAAGGAACTAAAATAAAATTTAAATCCTTCATTACTAGCTGCAAGTCATATAACGATCTAAAAACAAATATATTTTATAAATCTATCAAATAAACGTATATATGAATTTTAAATCCAAATTATTGAGCAAATCCGTTTTTCTAATACTTACACGTCGCTTTCTGTGGTAGCTTTCAGGGTCTCAAGAGCTTCTATTGACATCCACTTGGCCGGTAGTTTTCCCTAAGAGAAATGAAGCCACGCTGGATTAGAATCGAAAGATTAATAGCTACTTCTTGGAGTGCAAGCACTTCCAGACAGACAAAAGTACAGTAGAGAAGATTTTGTACGGCTGTAAAATGTCAAGGCACGAAAACGATATCCAATGAACCATTCATTGCGCGCGAGACCGCGGTTTATCTAATAAAAATTCTAGGGCAAGGTACCGTGCGGTGCGTTTTTCGCGGTAATGATAAATCTGTTCTGTTAGAAAAGGATCCATTTTTGATTAAAATTAAAAATAAAATAACTTAAGGGTATTGTTTTACTGCACGCAATAATGTTTACCCCAGTGCTTGATTTCTCGTAAAATCCTTGCTCGTACACATCCCTTGCGAGTCCAAAGTCAGCTACTTTAGCGATCCTGTCCTTGCCGAGCAGTACGTTCCTGGCGGCCAAATCACGATGTACGCACTATGGAAACAGTAAAAAAGAGAAACGCCTTTTAAAAATTAAGAATTCTAGATTAAAAAGAGCGAAAATGACTCGGAATCAATAGAATAAAATCATGGTTAGTTTTATTTTTTGTTTTCCTTTTTTCTCTATCCGCCTATCCATCCATCCATCCTTCCATCCATTCATTCATAGTCATCACCTTATCCATCTATCATCCCATTCATCAACCATTTATCCATCAACTTACCCTAAACTTTGCCAGGTGTTGCATCCCTATGGCCACTTCAAAAGCAATTCTGATCTTCTCCTGGTTTCTCAGTGAAGAAACCTCTTCAAGTTTTTCATCATCTGCAGCAAATGACATCCTGTTCTTTCGCAGGTAATCCAACAAACATCCATTTTGTGCAAACTCAACGATCACATACAAAGGACCGTCTGTAAAGCAATCCAGAGAGAAGTGTGTCGGTTATAATTAAAAATGGAAAAACAAAAAGCTAACTGATAAGCAAAACATAATATAGTTTGATGTATGCTTCTTGAGTTATCAAATGTCCCCCAGATTTTAGGACAGCTAGCAGAACCACAGTGTTTGATATTACCATATGGCTGGCCCCCTTGCTGAATTGCTTCTGTATCACGCAATTTTTTTGTGATATAATCGGTTGACAATCATGGAACTTTAGCATTTCCAAAGAGGTTGAGGACAAGAGAACAGGCTTGCAAGACAAGAAATGGGGCGTGGATGGAAAGGAAGTGCATGGGTGTTCGTCAGGAATCTGGGCACGGATTGGGATTGAGATGCCAAATACATGGATAGATTTGATGGCAACAAGCCAAATGCATCATAGATATACGTACGGCCATGTTTATTCCCAAGAGAGCAAAAACCTTTGCTTGGAGCGTTCTGAAACGCCTCAAAGCGAGAGCAAGGGTGCCCAAGGGGTTCAAAACCTATTGTTTCAACCAATATGGCCACCGCGTGATTAAAGGAATGGATGAGCGAAGTTTAAGGATTTCTGCCGTAATACGAGTGGTTGCGTTATTGAACGAACGGAAATCAAGAAATCAAGAGAAGATGCAAAAGAAATGTTAGCCATTTTAGTTTATATTAATACCTTTCTCAGTACATGCGCCAATGAGGTTCACTATATTTGGATGCACGTCAACAGAAGCCATGATTTCTAGTTCATTGAACAAATCACGTGTTGCCTCCTGCGATGCGTTGGCTTAAACAAAGATGAAAAATAATCATTCATAGCATCAACAAAATAGATGGTTCAAACTACTTCCGTGGGTATTGGTAAGTACATACAGCTAGATGGCAGATTTCGTATAAGTGCTTGTAAAAAGGCTCATGATCATGTTACGGACGTGTCATGCCGCGGCAAAGCGTTTTCATTGGATGAGCAATAAACTCGCGCGCAATTATTGGGTTGCCATGTCGTAACGGTGGCGTATTCAGTGGCTTCTTATAGTCATAAGAAATCGTGTAGTTTACGTTTTTATGTGTAATTGATTGCTTACGTTTCAGCATCTTCACAGCGCATGGCACTTCTTCCTCTTTGTCCTTCTCCTTCAAAAATCCTTTGAACACCACACCAAACTGACCAGAACCAAGTTCTTTATCGAGCACGAGGCTGTCACGTGGTATTTCTTTCCATAGTCTTGGTAGTTCGATTATTTCGACATCTTCTTCTTCAATTTTCTTTTCTTTGATTAGATGTTCTTTATGCTAATGACAGAGAAAACAGACATGCATATGAGAAGTTGCTCCTTAGTTACGTGAAACAAACCACATTTCACATTTTTTCTAAACGTCTAGTGATTTTTAATAATAGCGCCGCGTTGACGAACTCAAAACGTCTTGTGTTATATCAATGTATTCATAGTTTGTCCCACAGCGCATGCGCAGTCAGTGGGGATCTTCAACTCCCTCGTTTTATTTTCTTTCCCATATATATTTTTCTATAGTCGAGCTAATATTAGGATGTCCCTCTTCCTATGTTTAGTCACGTGATCGCATACCAAACGAGGAACAAGATTAAACAAGAGAAAATGAGGTAAGAGAAGGAATCCCTGGTACTGAGTTCTTTACCCATCATATCAGCCCTTCGTTCTATTTTTAGAACAAGACCTACTTGTGTGACCGGCTGTGGGACCTCGCCTCATACGATCTGACCAATCATGTTCCATCTCAAAAATAAATACGAACCTAAAAATAGAATGAAGGGCAGATATGATGGGTAAATAACCCAGTACCAGGGATTCTTTCTCTTACCTCATTTTCTCTTGGATTAAAATAAGAGAAGAGTTACGGTTACTAATAGATGTCAGACCAGTCAGCGGGTAATACACTAACGGCTGAAGGACATCATGGATTGGCCAAGAGAACAAAACAAACAGATATTAAAGCAAAAGGAATTAACTTGCCTTTTGTTTTTGTTTGCTATTGTTTGCTTCGTTCTATTGCTTTGATGTCTTTTGCATTCTTCTCTTAGCCAATCCATGATGTCCTTCAGCCGGTAGTGGACGACCGCTGTCAGCAGGTTTCACATATAAATGAGGCAATAAGGAAGCTTGGCATTGTACTGATTTAGAGCAGATTTCGTATGACCGTGAAAGGCTGGTGCCGTAAGTGTGCCGTGCCTTGACCGTGTCACGACCGTATTCGTGCCGCAAGCTCTTCATAGTTATAGAAAATCTGCTCTATTCGCTACGTTTCTATGAAAACAAGCGAATGTTTGACCGCAGACCCCACGGTAAAAACAGTTATCTATCAATACGATCAATTTGTTGTTACCCGCCGATGTTCGTCCCTTCCTTTCTGGTGCTTCTTCTTCTGAAGTCGTCGACGTCGCAGATAAATAAAGACGATGATGAAGATGATGATAATGATGATTATCAGCGGTATGAACACTTTGGCAAATGTCTCCCAGAAGGCTACATACATAGATAATGGAAAAATTGTTAATGTATAAAAAATGAATATGTGAGTTTTGACTGAGGACTAAGAATTGTCGCCTATTGGAATGTCTATCCTTTTTGGAATGTCTAACCTAAAGTTATACTATCAAAGCACTGCAAGGCAACGAACAAAGGAACAACGGACATCGTAATCAATGTAAAATAATATTTCAAAAATTAGAGGAGATTTCGTATGCGGAGTGGTAAACGATACAACAAATTCTTAGCCACACTGTTGCCGTACCTGGGAATCCATTTCAGTGTTACTGAATTTCGTACCGTGTATGTGATGTAAGTCAGTTCTACAAGTTCCCTACTCATACCAAAACCGCTCTAAAAGTAATTGTTCATCTAGCTTCCTACCAGAAAGCGTTTTTGTTTCAACAACATTGCTCGGCAGTCCTTGGCCCAAGTGACTGGTGGCATGAATCCTGATAGAGTATCTGGTATCAGCCTCAAGATCTTCCAGGATAAACCTATTTACATGTTTACTACCGACATCTATCTTCTTCCAAGAACTGCCGAACGCCTTGTACATAACGACATAACGTTTGACGCCATAGTTTTCGTGAAAGAGAGGATGCTTCCATATCACTGTTAATTCTCTTTTCTTGACGTTTATTGCAGTCAGGTTCCTCGGTGATGGTGGCTTTACTGCAAAACAACAATAAGAAGATACTGTAGTTTGCTTATAATAAATCAAGAACTATCAAACCTGTGGTCCTCGTTTCGATGGAATTGGAATTTAGAAGTTGATTTTTACGGAGGGAGAAAAACCGAAGAACCCGGAGATAAACCCTCGAAGCACAAGAGAGAACCAACAAACAACTCTACTCACATGTGAAGGGAGCGCGAGCGAAAGACACGCGGTACGAATCTTACCTAATGGTTTTACAGAATCTGGTTTTATCTTGAACTTTCCTACCAATCCATCAGATTCTTTGACTTTTCTCACTACAACGTTTGCCATGCGGACTTTAGTATCTGGTGGAGGCTTTTCTTCGGGTTTTTGGACTTTCACTTTGAAGACGACACGGAATCGAACTGCGACGCTCCCATTACTTATTGTACAGATGGTATTAGAAAACAACAAAATAAAAAGTATATACCAATATAATAAAGTACTTTGTTAACTTTGTTAAAGTACTTTGTTTTCTCAGCCCTGTGCGTTTATTCGTTCGTTCGTTCGTTCATTCTCCTGTCCGGCTTCCATCCCTCCATTCGTTAGCTGTTTGTTCGTTCGTTCTTTCGTTCGCTTGTTTGTTGGGTAGGTTAGGGTCATGGTAACCAGGTGGTCGGTTGGTTGGTCGGTTAGTTGGTCGGTCAGTGCGTGGTGTGTGTGTTTGCTTTTCTGTTGAAACTAACCTGAAACCTAATACTTCAACTCTTTCAAACCCTGTCTCATTGATGTATAATTTGGTCATCTGAAAGCATAATACACGATAACTCTCGTAGTATCATAAAATATACAAATTATTCAACTTAACGAAACAAGGCGGTCAAGTGCTCTACGAGATATCCTTGTATAGTGCTTTTTTCTCAAGACTCAGAAGCACCACAATGCTACCTAAAGTGAGAGACAGCTCTAGATCTTTGACAACAAGCTAAGATCTTGCATTGACAGCTTATATGTATGGTAAAATGGGAGCTAATTTCACACTTACCTCTTGCACGAACGCGACTGATAGATTTTGATATTTTTCTGAAGATTTATTCTTTAGTTCTTCAGTGAATGTTTCATCTTGAAGAGTAACGTCCATATCGATCTTAATTGGCACTGAAATTGAAAGAAATAAGTGATAGTCATTCTCTTCTTTAATTTAGAAATGATACCAAATATCTCTATAAATCATATTTCGAATCATAACAGTCGTGGCTACCCAGACCCCTCTCGAGCCTCTCTTGAGAGAGGGTATGTGAGAATGTTAATTAAGTTTGTAATATTCAAAATGGCGGCTGACTCTTGATTTGAATAGACCTTTCTCAAGATACGGTTGAGTGAGTCCAGTACTTGCCAAAGCCTCGATTTCATTACCGTAGCAGTTTCGTCTTGGTGATATTATTTAAATTATATATTGTTTAATCAGCAACTCTTCTTTGCTTTATTGTTTAATCATCCCGAAGTCCATTGTATCAGATTAGTACATAGTTCAGTACGTGATGGTATACGTACTGAAATCAAGGCTTTGGCTAGTACTGGACTAGCTCAGCTATACGGCGCGTCGGATTGGCTGCAGAGGACGCAAAAATGACGTAATTCATATGTTGACCAATCAAAGTCTGACACAAATCTGGCCAGACACCATTTTGAGACTTTTACTAGGCTGAGAATCAAAGACTTCTTTTGCAAAAATGTGATTTTTTGTCTCCGAAACTAGTTTCATTGGCAACTGATGCAAGGTATCTATTCTATATTTTACCTTCAACTACGAGTGCTACGTCAGCCTGGACAGATTTCTGTCTGTTTTTGGCCACACACGTGTATAGACCAGAATCATCTGTTGTCACTGATCGTACAGTTAACTCTGCTGTCACTACTCTCTTGTCATCAGAAACCATTGTAACTGTCTCTAGCTCCACATCATTCTTTATCATTTTAATTTCTGGGGTGATTTCACTGGAGGCAATACACTTGATGGTCACGTTGCTTTCTGTGATGGCAGTAAAGTTTTCTCCTCTGTTGATTATATCAAGAGACGCTGCAAAAAATAAGCAATTATTATTCAACGCCTGCGTGGTAAACTTTGTGAATAAAAGAAAGGAAGAGATGCGTACGAGACCTCGAAATATTAACTTGATGTTATTGTCAGGTTACAGGTTCTATACCTTTTCGCGCACTAAGTCGTGCCTTTTTTGGAAACCGGTTTCGTTTATTAACCTCTTTAGCCTGCTTGTTTGTATGTTTAGAGCCGTATGATAGACCAAACCGATTTCCGGAAAAGTTGTGACTTGATACGTACTTTTTTTTAGCAATTCTTTTACTGCAACAGTTTGAGCAAGGTTTCTCATGCATTTCCTCATAAATATTTTTATACGTTTGCTATTTGTTTGCTCGTCTTTTTGCTTCTCCGTTCATTCGTTCATTTGTTCACTCGTTTGTTCATTTATTCGTTCGTTTGTTGTTCGTTCGTTTGTTGTTCGTTCGTTTGTTGTTCGTTCGTTTGTTGTTCGTTCGTTTGTTCGT
>WUAP02136073.1:0-12979 GCA_015163945.2 Stichodactyla helianthus
TGAACAACCAGGAAACAAGCTCTCGGGGCCTGGACATTAATATTAGATTAACCGAGCGTGTAAGAGTATTCTAAATGACGGTAGCGTGTAAGAGTATTCTAAATGGATGACCAATGTCACGTGCAGCAATGTTCTCAATTTCATACCGTGACGGTAACGGCGTGCAACCGTGACGTGGAACACGGAAAATGACGGTAGCGTGTCCGAGCATTCCAAATGGATGAGCAATGTTTTCAATTTCGTACAGTGACGGTAACAAGTGCAGCCGTGACGTGTCACGAAATCTACTTACACGGGGTTGCCTTGTTCGTAATGGTGCAGTGTCCAGCCCTTTTCATCGGATGAGCAGCTATCTCGTGCGCTTTGATTGGTTCATCATTAATGTCGTGACTTTTCACAGCTACAGAGCTTTTAAGCCGTGACGTATTTCCGGGTCCTTTTTTCCACAAAATCCGTTAAAACAAAGCCAAATATGTCATTCACAGTCGATCCTTCACCTGCAGCAATAAGAATCCTGTAGAAAAATTCCTGCTATAAAAATGAGGATGAAAATCTTCACAAAACTGTTTTTCATTTTGAAGCCGGAAGTCGCTATTTTATAGGAATGACGTCACACTTAAAACCTCTATACGGAATCGACCTTTGGTTAGCGGAAAATTTTCATAACTTTGTGTAGCAATTTGAGTTAAATTTTGAATGGTATGTATAGTGTGCTTTTGTTTTTTCTTTGTTTTTGTTATCAGTGCTAGGCTAAGATCAATAATCATTTCCAACTAATATTTTGACACACTACCTGCTGAAGTTAAATTAGCTACGCCTAATTTATAAAGCATGTTCCATCAGTTTTAACTAAAGAACGACATGTGCGTTGAGAGTTGTAAGTGTTTTGAGTGATGTAGTGAGCCAAACAGTCCATTTGCACCAACAAATCACGTGAACACAACCCCCCCCCCCCAAATCAAGCACCAGTGTCAAAATGAACTCCAGAAATGAAAAGAACATCTTGAAATTAGCAAGGTTAAGTTTCAGCTCAAAATGTTTGACACAGGAGAAATGGCATAAAATATAAGATCAAAAATTTTATTAAGATTTGTATGGGAAAATGTGCTGGACAGCTAGCTCGTGCAGTCCAGTACATTGTTTCATACAAATTCTTAGAAAACATTGAGTTATATATTTTATGGAATTTCTCCTGTGTCATACATTTTGAGCTAGTGAAACGCTTGATTTAAGGAGAGCCTTGTCACGTGATCTGTTCGCGCAAAACCAATACGTTACATCATTTATACAGAATTTGTATTTCACTGTTAGCAAATAATAATTAATCTGTAACAGAAAAAAATCTAATTCTAAACTGCTAGCCGAGTTCTTTTTCCTTCCTTCAGCCCGCCATTCCTCAGCCTTACGGAGCTGGGAGAATAAATGATCTTTGCTTGCAGAGTATTCAGATTCAAACCATTCCGAAATCGCCTCAATATGCGCGAATCCGTTCCTGATAAATTTTCCAGCTGTTTGACTTTCGTGTACATTAAGTCTCTTCAAATTCGTCCGTCATTGTCCATCGTTGTCAAGAAACCATTGTTTGGTGGTTTTATGAGTGAGTTTCATAAAGATCGACCTTCAAAAGTACTTATCCTTCGAATAACTATTTCAATTTTGACTGGAATTTTGCTATCACTTTTGCTTAGAACAGAGAGATTTTAAAACATGTTTTTTTCTTCCCGCAAACGGCAAAGCCATCATGTTCTCGTCATGTTTCCTACTCTTTTTCTTTCACCGCCTTCAAAAGACACATGTTTTTGGGTTTCATGTCTTCTACTTGGAAATTCTCTTCGCTCTGTTTTGTTAATTACAAAGAATTTTGTGCCTGTTAACTTCAGTTCTCTGTTAATAAATTCAAAGACAAAAAGATCTTCGATTCCTTGAGATGTCACGATAAGCAGCTGAACAATTTTCGGAGCTCCCTTTGGAAATCTTTTCTTAACAGCGCGTAGACTAAAACATTCACTGCCGACTTAAAATTTAATAAAGTGAAAACGAAAAAATAAGCAGGACTATCTGGAGAGATATCTCCCGCATCTACAAGACTACAGATCGTGAGCCACTGAAACAGACTACTGCAGATGATGAAAATCAACACGATGATTCCGACAGCGCTCATTGCACCATCCTTAGTGTGGGGCCTTTTTCGGTTAGACTCTGTTCGTTCGAGTTGAAAATTAGCAGTAACTTGTAGTTCTTGTCGCCTTATGTGGTGTTTATGCCGCCTGACGACGATCATGATGGTGATATACGCGTAGATCATGAAAAGACTTGGTATAAAGGCGAACAAGACCATGTAAGATGCACTGTGCACTACACGCGCTACATCGCTATTGGACTGTGGAAGGAATTCTGTCACCGAGAAGGGTATATTAAGAAGTACAGCAATCCACCAAGCTAATTGAATGAGATAAAAAACCCGCGGGGTGCTCATGTTGTTGTGATAAGTGAAGGGGTGCACGATAGCCAAGTATCGATCGAACGTTAAAACACAAAGATTCAACACTGAGGAACTGAGGAACACGCTCTGAAAGTAGTATATAACGTTCCATGTTATCACTGAACACTGGGCGACGAATCCGCAGAGGAAGCGCGACGGAGCGTAAAGTCCACCGACACAGAAATCCGCCACAGCAAGTGATAAAATGAACCAGTTTGGTGACGCGTGCTTGCGGAGTTTTTTCCGGGTACTTATGAGCAAGATGACAATAGCATTACCCGTTAAAGACAGGAAAGCGATGATACCCAGGATAACTGTATCCCAAAGCGGTGCATCAGACGTGAAAAAGGCATCGAAATCCAAAGAAAAATTAAATTTTGTTTCATTCGATAATCCAGACGATTCAAGGTGCCTGAGCTTGTTTTCCGACATCGTGCTATTCACACTATGGTTTAGATCCAGACCTCTGAGATCTTTTTCATCCGGAATACATCAAAAACCTGGAAGTTATATAACAAAAATAGCATTATGTTAACGAGCAATCTCAGTTTCCTTACATTAAAAAGCCAAAGAAATGATCTCTAGATTAACCGATCGTATTTCCTTGGTACATGTTTTGTACCTTTTTCTGCTCACATCGATGATAAAGTGCTGTTCTGGGATAAGAATCACCTTGCGAGAGAACGTCTTTATCTATTTTTAACAGATTCGTGTGTTTTGTCTTTATGTTCTTAGTTTTCATCGAATAAATACCAGGATATCATTGAGTAGACCTTTAATTAATACAAATAGCTGTTGACTGCCTGATTGGTGGGTTATTTCTTTGAAGTTCGTGTAATATTTCACCGCTTTTTAATTTCGATTACTGATCTAACAAACGGTGCTTATTTTACTTACTTACTTTCAGGGAAAAAAGAAAAAGAAAAAAGAAAAACAAAAAATCCTAGATTTTGTTCGTGATCTGCTTCAAACCTTCCGATTCCCTTTCACCTGTCTTAATGCTAATATTTAATCAAATTTATCGCTATGGAGACTTCTGTTTTCTCCATTCATTTGCCTCAAAAAAATTACTATTCTTGAAGATGCATGCATTTTATTTTCGCATTCAAAAAGCGTTTGAAAAGAGTTCAATAACATTTTTTTTAGTTTTTCTAACACAAAAAGACCCTACTCATGGACATCTTTACCCGAAGTAATAAATACTTCGCTTTTACCTCGCCTGCTGTGCATGAAATTGCTTCATTCATATTCATGGCAGTCCATTTCTCAAAATTTCAAAAGGGGTTTTCTCAAATAAAATTCGTTTTTACTTCTGTTTCTAACACCAAATCTTTTAACCGTGGTAAATAATTTTCCGACTGTGGTTTTATAAGTTGAGAGGTTAACATGTAAAAGTTGTTTTGGTAAAAACAATTACTTGATTGTAAAATCAATTGACAATATAAATTTATCTGATCGGCAAATTTTGAAAAATCTTCTCTTTTTTCAAATTTTTGATACGATTGTTAGCTCTAGCAAACCATCAATCATATAAGTGTTTTTTAAATCCGTTGAATAAGAACATAAAGCATAAAACAAGGCGACAATTTTGTGAAACTTGAGATGTTTTTAATGTCTGCTTTTTCTGTTAAAGTGATAGCAGACATACGGTTGCAAGCAGATTCTAAGAGGATTTAAAAGGCTTTTCGTATACTCAAAGGCGTTGACTGGGTTGTTTTTTCCCTATCCTGTCTATAATAAGTTATATAATGTATAAATATATTGATATAAATCGATCTATTAAGTGAACAAATGAGTTTTAGCTCCAAATTCAAATATCATCTAATAAAGTTATTACCAGCAGCGAATGAGTTAGTAGAAATTTTGTGGATGTATAATTAATCGTCTCGTCTCGCCTTGTTAAACTCATTACACTCCTAGGATAGGCTCTTTCTTTCTTCGTTCTCTTTCCTTTTTTACTTTTGTAGAAAATGACTTTTTTCAGCTAGCAATTATTTCAAACCTTTCAAATTGATTTTATCAAAGATTTTCATCTGAAAGACTAAGAAACATGTGTAACATGACAAGTTTTCCAACACTTATTCGAAATAATAGAATTAAAAGGGAGTTTAAATAAGTCTTCATTTCAATCTGTGCGACAAGTTGGAGCCTCCAGATCACAACCCCATGTAACAATCAGTTTTTTGTGGTATAAGATCGACTCCCTTTAATAAAAACGAACTCTCTCGGTAACCTTGAAAAGCGACATAATAATAGTCAATGCAATCCGCCTGCACTATCTGTGTTAGTTATAAGCACAGTATGTATATAGAGATACCTCGGTGAAGTCGTGGCTCAGAATGGTTCAAATGTAATTGAACATTCATTACATTATATTGCGTACTATATACTCAATACGAGAGATGCGCGAGCGCTGTTATCTATATGTTAGACACATAGTATTTTATTTTTAAATCAATTTTACCGATTTACTGATTTTTTTAATATTACAAAAATAAATTATTATTCATTCAAAATATATACTCGTTTATGATTGGCTGAGGACCCCTGGTCAATTCTCCATGACCAGACGTTATTGTCCTACAATTTTTTTGGCTGTACTCTGGCGTCACGCATCGTCCATTGGCCTCACCCTACGGCTTCGGCGGATACAGTCACCTCGGTCTGCATAATTCTTCTCATCATACTCAGCCTCATCCAATAATTGCTTATTAGTCATTTACAGAGCAACACTAGACCACCAAATCATCCTCAAAAATGTTTGACGATTTTTCCCCTTGAACAATAGTATTCCACGAACTTTCGCGTATTGGTGATGCAGTTTCCATGCCCTATACCCGAAATTGCCCTGTTTTTAAGTCGTCGCCCGCGATATTTTAAGAAAGCGCACGTGCACCTCGGAAAATCGTTGCTAGAAGCTGAGACCGAAATGGTACATGGGTAGTACGCTAATTAGATGCATGTAGTGGCCCGTGAGAATGTCCATGTACTGTTATGAAATAGATTAAGTACTACAAGCGCTTTGATTGGCTGAAAGCCGTTTTTATAAGCTTGTGCAAACACAGAAGTGGCATCCCAGCCTTGGATAATTTGTAGATTTTAATTTAATTTATGGTATCGTATGTTATCTCATCTCATCTCATCTTATTTCATTTTTTCAGTTAAGTTTATTTCATTTTTTTAGATTAGTTTTTTAGATTAGTTTAGTCTAGCTTTGTTTAGTTTAATTTTGCAAGTAAAAGGTGTTGTTTACCCAAAACGGAACAACTAAAATTAGTAAATATCTAGTTACAAACAAAAAGTTCGCTGACTGGCTTATATTCTCTAGGGCGGAAAGCAATTATATATAAGACCACCTGGAGATAAAACAAATATTTTACACTCGTCAGAGAACCTCTGCACTATGTATGTAAACTGGACTAGACTTTTTTATACAGCTTGGGCCCGATGTTTTCCCATTTCAAGCCTGTGGGAAATGAAATTATTCGAAAACAAATACTAAGCCAGAAAACTAGTATGGACTGCGCGCATAAACAAACAAACAAACAAACAAACAAACAACGAAAAACTAGGTAGTTAGATTGATTCGTTTTTGTTCCTCGGATCTTTCAACGTCTTTCCATTAACTTACTCGTTTCCTTATTGATCAGCTGTTTCTCCCTTACCGTATATATCACTCACCCCCACCCCCCCACCCCCATTCTCTCATCTCTCACAAGTGTCGCCTCTCACTACTGTGGTCCAACGGGTCGGGTCGCTGATTCGAATCCCGCGGATGCCACATGTGAATAGAGTTTCTTAGATGTGTTGTTCTCTCCCTTGCCACAAGGGTTTTTCTCCGGGTTCTCCGGTTTTCCTCCCTCCGTAAGAATCATCATGTGAGTTGAGTGTTGTGTGCTGTAAATACTGAATGTAGTGGTAGTGTGTGTGGAGCGAACCTCACGGAAGAGCCCCTCACTGGGAGTGATGGCTGTAAAATATGCGTTTTCATTATCTCTTTTACTCCGATGAAGGACTAACGTCCGAAACGTCACTAAAGTTAAGAGTCTATTTTCAATACGGTTTCTACCATGCGAAGACTGTATCGCTAATCTACCGGAGCAATGCATTCTAGGACTGTTGTCTTATTTAAATCGCCAGCCGATTGGCTCAGTTGATAGAGCATCGGTCTGTTGTGCGGAAGGTCGTGGGTTCAAGCCCTGGCCGGACCAACACTCAGGGTCTTAAAATAACTGAGAATGTGCTGCCTTTGTAATAATGTCTGCAAATAGTTAGACCTTCACGTGGCTCGGATGATCACGTTAATGGCGGTCCCGCGCATTTGATTATATTCATATAGATATTTACGCGTTATAAATGTTAAACATTTTTACATTTTTACAAATAACACTGAGCAAGAAGACATTTGTTCGGCCGTCATAGATAAAAAAAATCTAAAGCTTGGGATTTCTGATGAAGAGCTAGAGAAAGAAAACCATATCCGAGTAGTCTATTTAGATTTTAGAATAAACAAGATTTATACAGAAGTGCGGCACAGGTTTTGGTCACTTCCTTTCACTGGCCAACTAGTTTGTACTCACTCTCATGGGCTACGGAGTCAAATAGCCCATTCGGCTGCGCTTCATGAGTTATTGACTCACAACTCATTCTTGCTCCGGGTCCAATTGTTTAAAAAACATACACACCAACTCATTTCTCATGAAAAATAAGCGAAGTAGAAATGTCCAAGAGAAGAAACTTTCTCGAATCATGAATAATTAATGAGGAAAACTACTGTGACGATAGTTTTGACATGTGATTTTACGGTGCCAATCAAAAAAACCGTAAAATATTTAACGTATGTTTCTACTGTTTTTAGCCAATCAGAAAACTGCTCACTGTAATTAGTATGAAATTTGGCCATTTTTCGCTTTGATTTTCTCCTATAGTTATTCACAGTTTGACAAGCTAGATTAAGCATTTCAAAGAGTGTTTCACCTTCTATCCGAAAACCTCTAGAAGTCGGTTAAAAATCTCGACTGCGCCTCGTTTTTTCCACCCACTTCTCGGTGTTTGGAAATCGGATGAAACACTCTTTCCCGTGTTTGATCTATTACAAGAAGAGATTCTTTTAAAGTGGTAATGATGTAATTTTAATTGAAAGGCTGAATAGCTTCAGTGGCAGACATTACACACTCCAAAGCAATGGAAAGCTGTTTTTCAACTTCTATCCAATTCCCACTGGTTTTGGCATCGTAGATGGCGTCGTTGATTCCAGGAAAGCTTGAAGATCCATAAAGATTATGTAACTCTGGAGCAAAAAGGACGTGTTTGACCAGTTTCCTGCCTGGAAGACCACCAGAAAAGATGAAGGCTTTTTCAACCTGAATAAGGAAAAACAAATATTGATGGTTTGCAACTATTCACATGAGGATCAAAAGACAAATGCATGGCCATGTTGGTAGTACATGGATAAGAACCTAATGAGATTTTTTGGTCAAATATCACCAACATGGCCGCGATGACGAAACGAAAACGAAGAAATCCTAGTGGACAAACAAAGTGCATTTGTAAAAGTAATTCTAAGTTACTGGCCATGAATTAAAAGACAAAGGCATGGCAGCCATGTTGGCGGTACAGACAAAAGGATCTAATGAGAAACCTTTTGATTTTTAAAAAAAGCTGATATTCACCGCTTGAGTAACTAAATTCTTTCTTGCTTAAAATGATTTTATTGTACCTGTCAGTTGGTTGTCGTCAGGTAACTAACGTCGTGCAAAGCATTTTTTTCACCGAAAAAAATTAAAGAAGATGTCAAGCTTGTTGGCTGGACTTCACCTTACGAAATAACATTACCATTATTCTGTATTGCCTACCTGCACCATTTGATCATTGTATCTACGCAGTACATCATTTGCTTGCTCGTCCTCCTTGTCCCTGACTTCAGAAAGCATCGTAGAAAAGTCGTTTGCGGCCGAAACGAACCCCTCCACAGCCTTTCCAAGATATTGCAGGGATATATTTTGCTTCGTAAAAACGTCATTCTTCAAGAGGCTGCCAAAGGAATCGTTGAGCCGTTTAGCAAAGAAATCCAGAGAGAGCGGTAAAAGAGGGGAGTCAGCGAGGCTAAGGACTACAGAACCACCATACTGAGCCGCGGCTTTGTGAACAAGGAACTTAGGGTCTATAAATTTCTCCATCCAGTAAAATGTGTCATGCTGAGAATGATAGACAGGATAGAAAAAAGTTTTGTTTTTGTAGCCCATTTTGTACGAGAAATCCGCTACAGGGACACCAACAATGTGGTAAAAAGGAGCATAATCGCTTCCAGAACCAACTAGACCGTAAGTTGGTTTTCCCGGTTCTTCGGTTGAAGGGTTCCTCTCTGCCATCATGTCGTAGATAGTTTCTTTGTCGTCATGGGCGTTTGGATCAGCTACAAGTTTCTGGCTTGACGTCATGGCTCCTTTTAGCAAGGGACTTCCTTGTGCTGCTAAAACAAAGTTCCCTTCCACTGCAGTGTCCATGTTAAGGTAAGCAACAGCTCGCTCTGCTAGATCTTTGGAGTGTTGCTCAACCCACTCAGTCGACCCAATCAGACTGAATTCCTCGCCTCCCCAGCTGCAGAAGACCACTGTCCTTCTCGGACGCCAACCTTTTTGCAGTAGTTTTCCAAAACCTCGTGCGATTTCAGTCACAGCAGCCGTACCACTTAACGCATCCACTGCGCCAAATACCCATGAATCTCTGTGATTGCCCACCAGCACATAACGATCAGGTTCTTGTTTGCCATATATGGTACCAATAACATTGTAGATCGACTTAACCTCGAGCTTGTTATTGATCTCAAGCCTAACGCGCATGCCTTGTGCAAGTCCTGGACCAACCCTGTAAGTAATGTTAAGTGAGCCTTTCCAGTCTTCTGGTACGTTTGCCCCTAAAAAATAGTTGGAGATTTCTTTAATTGCACTTTACCTACGGTACATTGAGTGGCATCTAGGTTTACACATTTACCATTTCAAATAGAGCAGATTTCATATGAATAGGAAACGCTCGCGGATCGGTGTCGTAAGCGTGCCTTGCCGCGACCTTGATGCTTTCTAGAATTTTGACGCGCCTTGCCCCGCCTTGCCCATCTTACGACCGTGTTTGTGCCGCGAGCTTCAGAAACTCATACGAAATCTGCTATAGCGTTAAAATAGACCTCTTTCACACCGCGTCTTTAATAATCTAAGACTAATTAGAACCGGTTTAGCTTCATGTAAATATAAGAAAGTTATTCATTACTAGTAGTGAAAGTCTACGGAATTTAAGTGTGTTGGTATTACTTTAGTTGTATTTTTTAAACACAGTCGTCATTATTTGCTCTTAAAGAAGGCTAAACCCGTACAAATGAATCCGTGGTCAAGAAACACAGCGGTCTCTCAAGATAAACTACACTCACCCCGATGTGGTGGGGGGAGGGAATGATCACATTTCACAATCATGGTAAATATTTACTTTGACATCTTATTAAATATAGAATAACACTCACCTTGCCTTTATTGTTTACTCATCAATTAACATGGCTCTGCCAATTAACCTTCCATATACGCGTGAATTTGGTAAATATTTACCTTGACCTTTCATTAAATATTTACCCTAATTCGCCTTGTTTTCATTGCTAAAAGTATGATTTATCTAACTGTGTCTACTGACCTTGCATATGTTTCAGAAAATAAACAGCATCACCATACGACATTGGATGGGCGGGTATCTTAGGTAACCCACTTTCACTCCAGGCTCTCTTGTACACCCCGGGAATGGCAGGGAGTCCTGGCGTTAAAGGATCCCCGACACCACTTTCCGTATAGATAGAACCTCGTTGAGCTCCCGTTGAAGGAAGCCAGGGAGTGTTGGGGAAGGTGTCATTGGGACCAAATCCGAGAGGTGCATAATCAGCAGGGTCTGAATATATTATTGCACCTATTGCTCCATTCAAAGCCGCATTCTTTACCTATAATACCGGAAAGAAAGAAATTATTAGTAAGAAAAAGGATTATGAATGAATGAGAAAATGGAAAAAATGATGAAACAAGGATAAATGAATGAAAAAAGAAGAGAGAAAATGATAGAAAGGAAAAAATAAAAAAAGTAAAATTAAATTAAAGTTAAAAAACGAAGAAAGGAAGATAAAGAATGTGCTCAAAAATGATGATGATGATGATGATGGTGATGATGGTGGTGATGGTGGTGATGGTGGTGATGATGGTGGTGATGGTGGTGATGGTGGTGGTGATGGTGGTGATGGTGGTGATGATGATGATGATGATGATGATGGTGATGATGGTGGTGATGGTGGTGATGATGGTGATGATGGTGGTGATGATGGCGATGATGGCGATGATGGTGGTGATGGTGGTGGTGATGATGATGATGATGATGATGGTGGTGATGGTGGTGATGGTGGTGATGGTGGTGATGATGGTGGAGATGGTGGTGATGATGATGATGATGATGATGATGGTGATGATGGCGATGATGGTGGTGATGGTGGTGATGGTGAGGATGATGGTGGTGAGGATGATGATGATGGTGGTGGTAATGATGGTGATTATGATGAGGATGATGAGGATGATTAGGATGATTAGGATGATGGATGATGATGGTGATGATGGTGGTGATGATGGTGGTGATGATGATTTTTCTTCACGTTTACCTTGTCTCCACGAAATATTTTTCCATATCTCATGATAGCAATCTTTCCAGTGACATTAACCCTCAACTGGTTTTTTAGTATTTCGAAGTCTTCAGTTCGACCATAATTAACGTAGACAAGGTCTCCTTCCACAGTACCACTCGGTGCATATCCAAGAAACGGTGGAATGACCAAGGTATCATTCTCACTCTGCTCAGAAATCTAAATAAAGGATTAAAACAAGAAGAAAAAAAGATGTTGTGGGCATTTTTCGCCTAGAGTTGCATGAAAGGAAATCCGGAATCCACGGAAATTTGGCTCAGTTTTGAAATCCGGAATTCAAGACTTGCAATTCGGAATCCAGCACATGGAATCCGGAATCCAATACTAAGGAATCCGGAATCCAGCACTAGGAATCAGGAATCACTTTGTTGAGGGGCAACAAAACGGATCGAGCATGGTTTTTTTTTTTTTAACACGCGCTTCTTATTCTCCTAGGTTCACGTCCTCATCACGAGGACGTTATTTGTAACTCTTTGAACGTCTTTTTGAGGCCTTTAAAAACAACACGCTCGCGCCGTCGTCTTGAGGTCGCGTCTTCGGTGTTAATTAAATCAGTTTATTATATAGAGTGTTTACAAGGATTTCTACCACTGAGAAATGTCGTATCTCAGCACACGTAAAAATACGATATTTTTCACATAAGAAGATAAATTCCATATCTCCGCGCGCCAATGTATTATTCTCTATTTAATATAGGTATAGAGGGACGTGGGAACTGACTTATTTTGGAGGCTGGATTTCGGGGATAAAAACAGATGTTGAAATGCAGCAACGCAAAGCAAGAATGAAAAAACAGAATTAAGACAAAATCTAGTGGGAAAAAAAAGAAGAAAAAACGAATTATTGACAAATGTATAAATAAATAAACAAAGAACGAACGAACGAACGAGAATGCTACGCTGTTTTTGTAAACTGATATACCTAAATAAAAGAGGCTTTTGTACCTTTTCTTTTTTTGAGGTTTGGAACACTACACTTCCATCACTATGCTTGAGGGTCACAAGGTTTGGCTTGTCTTTTTGTGGAAATGAAAGTAACACCTTGTATTCAGGCATTTCAACTTTATTGAATCCATAGCTTCTCCACCTCTTTGCGAGTTCCTCAGCCAACTCTTTTTGTCTTGCACTGCCAGCAATGTGTGGTCTCTTGGAGAAAAATCTGATGTGCAAACGAAGAAATAAATAAGGGCGCATGCCGGCATGACATCCAATATATCGATGTTTTTCAACTTATGGCGGCCTATTTTCACCCAGTACAGAGGAAGGGCGTAGCGAGGCCTGAGCAAAAGGGGAGACAATTTTCTTGAGACCCCTTCAACAAAACAAAAATAGACCCTTTGCCAAAATGGCGGCCGAAACTTTAAATTTGTTAAAATTAAAAACTAATACCAGCACTAGAAAGAACACCTTAACTTTAGTAACTCTCCATAGTTTCATTAAGTTAGGTGTTATAGCGGCCGAGGAAACATTTTTTTTAAAATTGGTAAATTTACAGACTTTTGTATGTCTGGGGGTATACGCCATACCCCCAAACATACATAGAGGATATTACACGGCGCCGCGAAGATATGAGGTTTATCTTCGAATGGCGAAAACAATATTTCACGAGTGAGCGCAGCGAACTAGTGAAATATTGTTTTCAACACGACAAGATAAACTTTATATCTTCAGGACACCGTGTAATTTTCTTTTTATTATATAAACAAAGAAAATCTTTCTTTGATTTCGATAATCACAACCAACACGCCGTCCTTTGAGACTCTGCAAAACTCACCGTTA
>WUAP02136084.1:0-12977 GCA_015163945.2 Stichodactyla helianthus
AATGGTACACAAAATCGAACGGAGATAATCTATGTTGCTGTCCTTGAAAATTTAACATTTGACCTTGAAAAGTCCTTCATTTTTTACTCGACAAAGTTGTACGAACCATGATTTACATCAAATCTGTTCTAGCACAATACTGGAACATAATGGTGCCATATGTCAAAACATTTTCATTAAATGGCATCTGTGATTTTTGTTCAATTTTTCAGAGTTTGGTAAGAGAAATAGAAATAAGACTTCGAAGAATTGCAATCTTAAGAATTGAGCCCAGAATGATGTCTGAACAGTTCAACAAACAAACTGAAGAAGCCAGTGAGTTTGATTCCCCTCCAGGTATGAAGAAAGAATAATTTTATGTTACCAAGTCATTCTTTCTTTCCTTTTTCATTCCTTGTCCCTAAAACAATTTCTTTAGCTTTCTTCCCTCTTTCCTCCTTTCCTTTCTCTCATTTTCTTCTTTTCTCTCTTACCCTCCCATTCAACTCTCATTTCTTCCTTCCAGCTTCAAACACGTCACATAAATAAGTTCAAGTATTTAACGATATTTTGATGAAAAGTGCAAAATTATAGTTTGATGAAAACTTTTACATCACGGGCATGCGCACTGTACAGAAAACGGCTCCCACACAGAGAAGAATGTTTGGAAAACGTAAGAGTGATATCAGTTTCATCCAGTGAAAGGTGCGTCAGGGTGCATGCTTAAAGGCTCTGGTGGGTATTGGGCTTGCTTGCAAAGCAAACCCAATTCCGTTAACTCCATCTTCAGCCACCCAGATCACAAAAGTTATATAAAGAGTCTTCCTTATTACTATTCTTTATATAAAGATTTCATATTCTTTATATTATAAAGAATATGAAATCTTTATGTAAAGAAAACTAATGAGGAAGACTTTACCAGGTTTAAAACCTCATGCATGTGACTGATTTGAGGCTTTTGATAGGCTGAAATGCTCATTAATTATTCATGAGTGTTTGAATCTTAATCTATAAGCTATTTTGTATAATTAAACTAAATAGAGGTCCTCGTTTGTAGATCAATATACTCGCAGCTACAAGTACAGAATGAAAGCAATGGACAAAATGGGAGAATTAGGTACATTAACTTTATTTCCCATTCATCTTATTTATGGATTTTCATTCATAAAGCTCATTTCATAATTTTTTTCCTTTGCTATTCAGATGACCTTATATGTTCTATTAACTATAAGTTTGCTCGGCGGAAAGGGCAATCAGTAAGAGGATATCTGCGGATGCTCCAGAAGCATCCATATAATGTAATCAAGGGTGGTAATGAAACCATAGACAAGCTGGCTGATATGTATGAACATGCACGATATGAAACAAAGGTATCAACATTTGATTGATTCCCTCTTCCTTTACCAAACGCTAACTGTTACCTATCTTCTTTGTGCCTATAAGAGGGGCATACGGCCTCAGGTTTCTGTACTTGTGAGTTTTTAGAAGTGCCAGGTGCTTGGCTTGATGCCCAACCAAACACACCCACTAGTTTTCCATGTTGACATGTGAATAATTACCACAAGTAATCCATTAAGATTGATTACACCCTATAAATTGACCAAGTTTGGCATTTTTTCCCTAGGAATTTGGTAATATACAGTATAAGAAGTTTGCCTACTTGGTGGAGCAGATGAAAGACAGGTTTGATAGTACATTCATAATAATATATTACAGTATATGATTATTATAAATGATAATTGAAATTAGATATACTGTGATTGGATATCATAATAATTATGGAATAGGTACATGTAATCTTGATTCAAATATTCTGAGCTCATAGCATGTAACCCAGGTTAATGGAAAATGAGCAGTCAACTTTTGTTAATGAGTGATAGTAATATTATAGTCTTGGTGTTCACTTGAAAAACTGCTGGGTCACTTTCTATTTTTGATCTCTTTGTACTTATAAGTAACCTTTTTCACTGTTATAGCATCATTCCTCACTCATTTCAGTGTTGGTCCAAGGGGTTTTATGTTGTGTTTTACAACCAAAATCAACATTGAAGGGAGAGGGCTGAGCACAGTCTCATTAAACTTTGAATGGGATGGATTATAAGCATAAGAAGTGCTAACAGGTTTTGTTCTATAAAAGTGGTACAACTATGGGTAGCAAAGCAGCTTGCATGCATGAAGATGGCATTTTGCATTCATCCCACTTGCATGGAGCTGGCATTGGTTTGCATGCATTTTTTAGGAGGGTGGGGTATTAATTTCATAACAGGTTATTTGAGGGTTATTTTTAGTATCAGCCACTAAGGATTTAACAAATTAATAATATACATAATTGAGATCCATGACCAACTACTGGCCATCACATGACTTTCAGACAAGATATTCAGGCAGAAGTTCCCTGCTGGCAGAGTCTCCTTTTTGTTTTTTTCGCTGGGTAGGCAGTCACAAGAAAAAGGAGACTCTGCCCCCAACCGTCACTTTCTTTGTAGTGGCTGCCATCCAAGACTTTGAACAAGAAATCGAATATGCGTGCTTAATAAAATTTCTAGTGACATATATTTGTTCCCACTGAACAAAGGTGCATGTTTATCAAGTAAGATTTTGACACATTCCATGCATACTTTCCGTACCGATTTTTATGCAGATCATGGAGAGAAAGCAAAATTTGCTACTTCAGGAAGGATTTTCTGGTCTTAATTTTGGTGGTTCGGACTTCAAACTTCCTCATGATGTAAAATAATTATTCTAGTACAGTATACCGGCAGCATTTTGGCTAGTGATGACATTTAGTGGTATTTTTTGGGATGAGATCGGTGGATGATTGGAGGCCGGATCGTGGTTTGTTGCAAGCCTTGTTATTTTAATTCTGATGCTTTCAAGCATTCAACAGTCAAACTTGCAACTCGCTATTTTAGACCTTAAGAGCATGCCAAGTGACAAAAATATACTCAAATAGGATATAAAATATTAAACTTCATTTCAGAACATATTCAAAGATCTAAAATTAAGGATTTTGATTTCTAATATTTACTAAGATTTCAAGGCAAATTCAATAGAATAGTAAGTCTGTGGTGGGCCATTAAATGTCATGATATACCTTGGAAACACTAATGCATGCGCAACAAAGAAAGTGACCATCAGGGGCAGAGTCTCCTTTTTCCTGTGACTGCCCACCCAGCAAAAAAAACGAAAAGGAGACTCTGCCAGCAGGGAAAGGCAGAAGATACTGAGAATCAACCACTTTCAATCTTATTGTACCAGCTAAAAACTAATGTGGATTAGGTGTCATACAATGCTGAGATACATTCCAAATGGTTATTCAATGGGCTCCTGAACATCTGAAATCTTTTAAAAGAATAAATAAATCATTAATAATCCTCTATGCTGTTACATGTAGCGGCCTACAAATATGGCTTGAACTTTTTTGATTTATTTACAATTACATTAATTTACTACGAGTAATTTATAGAACAAGTAATACTGTGTAAAAGCGTTAACTTATCAGCTTAATAAAAGGTAAATTTAATGCAGTTATCTGCCTAATTGCAACTACCGGTAATGGCTTTAAAATTCACATTTGAGAATTAAATGCACATTTGTTTGTTTTAATCTGAATTTGAATCAAGCAGGCAAGTTAGACCTGTACCTAAAGAAGAAATATAATATACAGTAGATGAACATTGAACCAAAGATATCAAATTACTGTCAAATCATCACCATATTGAACTCAATCTTTACCAGCTCTAATTCAACTAAGATCAAGGCCAAGAATTGAAGTATTTATTATATTCTCTATGACACATGGAAATATCCAGGGCCAAGATCCTCGGTGTTGGTCCTGGTGTGTGTTTTTTTTGGGGGAAGGTGGAGAGAGAAAGTGTGCATGGGGTCCCAGAATGATTTGTCCAGTTTAGTGGGGTCACCCCCCTTTACCTATTGGAAATCCTGGCTATACTGCAGAAGTATAGATTTCTACTAGGTAGGCTGGGTGCTAAGACTCTACACTGTACTCTATACTGTATGATCAATCCAAAAGGAATTCTTGTCAATTTATTTTTCTAATACAGAAAAATCCTTGGGTTTATTCTTGGTTGGAATTTACTAACTCAGTAAAATTTATCAATTTTCATTGGTTTATTTGATCTCTTATCTAAAGTAAATGCTTATTCCCTGATGTGTACAGCCTGTAGTTAAATCTGTATTATTTTGTCTTACTTTTATATGTTCTAGAGTGAACCTAGATGCCATATCTGCTGCCAGTATGGAAACAGTAGCTCATTAAGTCTGATAAAGAGAAAAGTGTGCACTACTAATTCCTCTCTGCAGTCGGTACACTTTGGCTTTTATTCTAGTCATTGCTTGGTATCAATCAGTTGGTTACTAATCTCAATATAGGGCTATATAAGCATCAAGAAAATTCACACCTCATAATAACATAGTTATTAACTACAATAAGAATTAGGGTGCTCACACCTCCCTGTAATAATTTACTATTTCACTAACTAAATCTCAGGATGAGATGGGTATCCATCTGTTAATTTTATCTGTTGATACCAAGGCAATGCACTCTTCATAATGCTTGCCTAATGTTCTGTTCTATCTTACCTTCTAGTATTAAATGAAAATTTTTGTTCATACACTTAGTGTTGAATGCATCTTTCATGAAGGCATTCAATTTCATGCATTGTGTAAATTTTAAACTCCTGACTACCATTTCTTATTCAATTATTTGTACTGATATTTGGGGTACCTTTTTCATTTTGACATGTTTAGTAATTCTATTTTCTGATATATGGCATTAGGACTCAAAATATCTTCTCTTAAAAGATTTGTATGCATGATCACACTGTACTCTGCTTAACAAGCTTGTCATTCACTGCTATGTAGGTGGACCTAATGCTTGCAAATGCCTGGCATTATGAGGTTAATATGCCATTATCTGCCATTATGATGTTAATTGCTTTGTTGTCCAACAGATATTTGGTTGGCAATTCAAACTACAACTACCCAAAACAAAACAGTCATAATTGTACAGTACCTGCCCTTATCACAAGCCTGTTTTTCTTCTTTCTTGTTATGTACCTGCTGTTTGCTTACTGGCTTTTGATGCATGTTGAACAATAATGACCTTCTTAAATGTTCTACCCTACCATGTCCTTATCCAACTTTGAATTCCAAGGCTTTTCTCAACTATGAGCATATTGCAATATAATGACTGTACAAACACTGGCATGTAGAAGTGTTTTGGTGTGGTTTCTTGTGTAGAGACATTTTCACACAAGATAGCTTGACATAGTAAGGTTTTTATGGTTCATAAATGCTTAACATTTCAGTTGCTCTGGTGGCTGCCTTAATCAGAATAATGACAAAACAGCTTCCTAAACATATAAAGATCTTTAGCACAACATGTCAAGGGAGAGTTTGTATATAACTATGTAGTTATCTCCCAGACCAAAACAGGAATTGCTATAACAAAGGAAGGGGATAACACTGAGAAAATTAATGCCAAGGCTTGTGTTTGCATGTTTTTTAAATGTACATGAATATTGACTATCTTATGAACATAGAGCCTTGAACCAGTGTTACTGTGAAAATCGTTGCATCGCGACCCAAATAATCGTAATGTTGGTTGGATTTTTGTTCTTTTCTGATCCATCAATCATCTTTAGGGGTGGGAGTTATGCAAATCCATGAAAATCATTGGTTCATTTGAATAACTCCCGCCCCCAAATGATGATTGACGGCTCAGAAAAGCCCAAAACTCCAACCGAAGTTAGATAATACGGGTCATGATGCAACGATTTTCACAGTAAGTTCAATTGAGAGGGGGATAGGCCTTTTGCAACAAAATATCATGTAACTGTAATTGGTGGGCAAAAAACTCCTATTTCATTTATTCAAAACAAATTTAATTAAAGAAATCTTTTTTCAAAATACTGCTCTACCCTTATAACATGCTTTTGATATCAAGATACTAAGCATTTTAATGTTTGTATTTTTTAGACAAGCCTTCCCAAAGGGACTGTGAGCTCAATCACAAGCTCATCACATGACTGCTTGCTGCAAAAGGCCTATTATTAAATTTCGTAAACTAGATAGTAAATGAATGTTTAAACACTGTATTGAAAAAGATACTTAACTTTGCTGACATTTACTTGTTACTAGTTTACTCACTATTAGTTACTAATTATAAAATCCCATAGGCAGGATTAGTTCTCTTTTCCTTATCTCCTCCTGACCAGTTCCTAATATATTTTTTCTCATTTTGGATAATAGAGTAAGACTCTACATAAATGTACCAGGAAGTTTAATCATCAACAGTTCAAGCAAACAGCCAAAAAAGCCTCCCATTTCCAGCACAAAAGTTGCCGATGTGAGCCCAGAAGGGGGACCAGAAGCAGAAAAACAGGAGGGAGAAGCTAGTACAAGTTCGCCTGTTAAAGATGACCAGCAGGAACAGCATGAAACAGACATGAAGGAGGATGAGATTGTTGAACAAGAAGCAGCAGAGTCACAAGATTCACCAAAAAAGTGTATCAAGTCCAAGCAAGGTGGTTCTATGTTGGATGACACTGTTGTTTTGGTTCATAGTGATGGTGTCAAAGAAAATATTGAAAGTAAAAATGGAGAAGATGTCTTGTAGGTAGAGTAATAACGTGCTTATGGAGGTGCGCAGAGTTTTATTCTGCATTGTCAAGTCTAGCTGCAGAAATTCTTCTTAATGAGAGATGATTTGGAGGCCTTGTGTGCTACAGGCATGAAGTAGATAGGTTACAGGTAGAGATGTTAATATCATAAAAGACTCTGAATCATGTTTTTCTCATTTTCTTTCATTTCTTGTTTTAATACTATGTAACTACTACAGGGATCAAAGTTGCCAAACACGAGTGACCATGGTAAAAAAGTAAGATATGTAAAATAAAATTCTGACTACTCAGGTTTCTATTTCGACTTTCACATCACTAAATATACAAAGAAATAGATGAATGAGATTGATTTAAGCAAGTCTGCATCTGGATTAATGCTAGTTGATATATCTTCTAATCTTGACTTGAAACCATATCATGAGCTTTAATCATGCAGTGACCATGTTCTCTGAAACATTACATTCCCCTGCATGGCCTCGCATTCAAACCCTTCAGACTGAGTTTACCCAGGAATGAACAATGGTTTTTATTCTGGTGGGAATAAACATGGCCATCACATGATTAACCCCATGGTCATTCAACCAAGTTTAGGGAAGTCACCTGAAAGTTATATTAAATGCACTGTAAAAGATGACCAGCATTAAGAGTGTATGTGTTTTTATGGAGGAATTGTACATAGTTTAAATTAACTGTACTAGGGCTTTAAATTTGTATAAATTAAACAAGTGTCCAAACTGTTACCGTATTTATAAACATAAATTTGTTTGTTTTGAGCAGCAGAGTGAATTTTCTTTTGTGTGGTGACAAACTGCCAAAGAAATGGGTAGAAACAACATTGATATCACATTCACAAAAAGCATAAGGCTGTACATGTGCTAAATATAAAGAATTCATGTCCTTGCTTTCCAAATTAGAAGGGTGAACAAAACCTCTTCCTCAGCAATTCTGTTTTCTCTTACTTGATTTTCCCACAAGCCTGCCTTTTCATCCCATTGTTCCCATTTTCATAAAATCATTTATCTAAATTATAAAAAAAAAATTTGAAAGTTCTTGCAGACAATAGTTAGTCCTCATCACTTTGTTCCTGTTCATATAATTTTTCTTCTGATCCACTTTCTTCCTCACTATCTTGACCATTTTCCTCATCCTCTACTCTATATTTCATTCTTGCTTCCTGGCTGCTAAACTTATAAGTAGGAGGTTTAATTTGACCAGCTGTCTGGTTGATTTGTTGCATTAGCTTTTCAGCTGCCTGCTTTGCTCTCAAAGCCTAAAGGAAAAATCAAAAAACACATTTCAGTGCCCCTTAACATTTGAAAACATTTATAAGCATTGATTATTTTTTTTAAGCAAGTCCCCATAAAGTTAAAAAAATGCATAAAACTGCAGTAGCATAGGAATTTGTAAATGAATATATATTTTTTTGTTTTGGTTAATACCTCGTATTCCTCTTTTTGCTTCAGTTGTAGATCTCTTGATTCTTCCAAGGATAAAACTTTGGCTTGCTGTTGAAAAAGAAATATTTTAGGAATGTTTCTACTCTCTTTAGCCAATCAGAAATTGCTCTTTAACCACAATGACTTTGTTTCTGATTGGTCAAGAAACATTCCTGAAATATTTTAGTGCCCATGGTTTTTTGATTTGCACTGTAATTTCATTGCTGATTGATATACTTTGGATATTTTGACACTGAGTGAACAAACACTATAAGACCAGGTCAAGAAAAGCTCTGGAATAATACAATAATCTTCAGTATTTCTGCCTACTGAATGCCATCATGGAGGTTTGAAATAGGAAAATTTTA
Source organism: Stichodactyla helianthus (assembly GCA_015163945.2). Classification (NCBI taxonomy): domain Eukaryota; kingdom Metazoa; phylum Cnidaria; class Anthozoa; order Actiniaria; family Stichodactylidae; genus Stichodactyla; species Stichodactyla helianthus. Next base: position 8,428 of record WUAP02136084.1, read on the forward strand.
TATCTAGAAAAATTATTGTATCAATGAAAATTTCTGTGCAAGCAATTTAGGTACTTACCTCAAAGACGTATGGCTTAGTCTGGGTTATTGCTGAGTCATAAGCCCATTTTTCAGATAAGTGCTTCTTAGCAGCATTTTGTTTACTAAGAGATTTTTCTTGAACGGTTATCTGAGGAGCTGTTGGTGCAGTCCCTTTCTCGTTGACAGCCATGGTTTCATCATCATCATCACTGTCTAATTCAACTTTTTGACCTTTATTCAGATTTTGTGCAAGGGTAATTCTCTTGAACCTGTTGCTCAAGTCATCTGCTTGTTCTCTTATGGCAATTTGTTCCTTTAGTCTTTCTACTAGTTTATAGATCTTCTCACCGTGATCTGGGAGGGACTTGATAAACTTCCTACAAAATGAGTAATACATTATTAGTATTATATTGTGCTAAGCAAATAAATGGATATTTGAACAAGTAAACTTGTACATTTTGAGGAAGCAATTTTGTTTAATTTTTTATAGTAATGCAGGGAACGAAATTGTACATTTCCAGGAACAACTATAGAATAGCCCGCAGCTAATTTACTTATAAAAGAAGCTTTTATTATATGCTTGTTCTACAGAGTGTTCCTATTTCCAATAAGCTTTAGTTATGGCAACATTGACTTTTATATAAATTTCTTAAAAAATCATACCTGTTTAATAGCATTTTTTCCTGTCTCTGCAACATTTCAACCAGTTCACTTTTACTCAGTTTCGTAATATCCTTCTTCTCGGCCATTATATCTCGAGTATCGAAAGTGAATCCTCGTAGTCACAAGATCAATTGCAACCTCATTTGACAAGGTACTGACTCCAACAGGTTCATTTCAAAAGATCATAAATTTGTACAAATTCAGTACATTTTCGTGAGTAGTATCGACTTGATTGGAGAATTTAGGAATTGAGAAGGAAAAGATTTTCAGCTAATTCTATTCGATCGGGGACAATCATAGTCTCTGAACACCAATAATAATTTCATCATTTTTTCTTGTCGTTTCGTCCGCCATTTTGTTGATAGTGACCAGGCCTTAATAGCAAAACCCGCTGGTCATAATGTGTCAGCTGCAGTTACAGACTTTACAGAAATCATAGAGAAGTTCAAGAAACAAGTGAAAAAACCGTCAAAAAAGAACCGTTAAACACAGTCAAACGTCTTAAGCACTCTGTAAAGACGTTACCCTAGCTTCCTTGTCCCCTTTAGGTGACGTTTATTTAAAATGAAGCATATTTTTTGAGCAAATTTGCATTCATTTTAGAAGGTTTTAAACCAGACGTTGGCTTTGAGCATGAAGTTTGAATTGTTCTTAATTTTCTTGCTGGAAATCTTGCAAAAAACGGTTGTTCTGGATAAACCCGGTAAGACATAAACTTAACACTGCTTGTTCAGAACTCAGTATTTGAAAATGCTTGAAAATTTCTCACTTCAGTCGCGATAAAATGTAACTTCTTGATTTTGTCAGGAGTAACCACAGGAAGCCTAAACAGCTTCCTTCACTCTTCAGCCAACATCACTTATTTTGAACCAGTTAGCTACGACAAGGACAGTATTTTGAAGCAGCACAGTGCAGCAATTCAAAATCCTGCAGGCAATGCTGTAGTCATCGAACTAAATGCGTTTAAAAGGTATAGATTTCAAAAATTCTCTAATTTACTGGTCAAACCAAAGAAAAGCCAAAAGTTTGTAAATCTACATGTTGTCCAATAATTTGATTACAGTCTTTTAATTTCAAAGGTACTTCTCGTTGATTCTGATGCAAGATATCAATCTGTTTTCACAAGGACTTAAAGTAATGATAAAATCACAGGATGAAGAGGAAGCCAATGTCGAATTTAAATTTAATGAATTTTATAGAGGAAAAGTTTCAGGTAAGAAGCATGGACGGTGGAACCGGGGGGGCCGGGAGGGCACTGGCCCCCCAATAATTTGGTTGGGGGGGCCAGGCCCCCCAATAATTTTCTGGCTATCAACATCAACTTTTAAATAGAATTGTTAATAGGTTAAATGTGCCCCCCCAATAATTTTTTGCTTCCGCCGTCCATGAGAAGTTAGTCAGAGCATACTCTGCGAGCAGAGATTTTTTCTAATCTTAGAAAGGTAACCCCTGCTCGCAAGGTAGTCAGAGCATAGTTATAGTAGAGAGAGACTGTCCCCTCAACTAACTACGATCAGAGAGTCAAGTCTATATTTTAATGAGATTTTTTCTTGTGGTAAAATAATCAACTCAGTTCATCTTAAATCTTCAGTGTTTATGATTCTAGTTAATTATCCTTACGTCTTTTAAAGTTAAAATATTATTTTACCATTTATTTTCTACAGGAGATCAAAGCTCTTACGTCACTGGCCGAATACGCGATGATGGTACCTTTGATGGCTGCTTTTATACTTTGGACACCCTTTACCATCTAGAACCTGCTTCAAGATATTTCACCCATCCACTTCCCTTTCATTCACTGGTATATCAGTCACAAGATGTGGAATTTAATTCATCATTAAGAATGGCAGCTTCAAAGGTTCAGCATTCCGACCGAAAAATCCACAAACTACCTAAAACCATGTCATTCAAGGTATTCTAAGTAAAACTATATGAGTATATTTGCACACCATTCCTCTTGATTAGCACCAAGAAACGATCTACTTTTGAAAGTCTGATCAGGAAGGAAATATTAAACTTCAAGCGTAAGTCAATGAAAAGCTTTTTTACTCAGATTACGAGTCCACATGGAAGGAATCCAGTTGATTGAAGGCACAAATATCTTGGATAGGTTTCCGATAAATTTCGTAGCAAAAACTTTAAAATAGAAGCACTGCCACTGGATGTTAAACACTATAAAGAATATGTAAAGTCACTGTCAAGTGCAGTGCGTTCATGATTTATAGATTTAGCACATTTAGGAAAGTAATGCAAAATCAGTCTACTCTTAATCAGCTGGCAACTAACGTGCAGTTGGTTGTCGTAACATTGAAATAAGCTCATAAATAACTTTGGGCTGAAATGGTTTCCCATGGAAATTAATTCCCATTGAATTATAGTTTCCCATTTTTTTCGTGTTAAAAACTAATCACAACTCCTAGTTACGGTTACGGCACGGTACAAACTTGCAAAAGTTCGTACCGAAAACCGCGATTTTTATCCAACCAAAAACCTCAGGTAATAAAAAACAGATTTCTGCTTTTTATTTAAGACTTCCAATCGTCGAAAACGTGAAGTAAAATTATCCGACAACAGTACTGACATAAACACGTGTACCCTGCATATTGCCGCTGACCATCGTTTCTATAATCACGTGGGTAGAGGCTCAGTGGAGGAGACTATTGCGGAGATGGTATTCCACATTGCTGGCGTGGATAAGATTTTTCGTTCGACGGATTTTAATGGGGATGGTGGTCCAGGTGATAATATTGGATTCACTATTGCAGCTGTTACTGTCTACCAAGATGCGGCGGCTGAAGGTACTTTATTTTTGTTGTATTAATTCAACTTTTTCAGTCCTTCGATGCACCCGTTCACTTCCACCCATCCACCCATTTAACCATCTAGCCATGCACCTATCCATTTTCTAATCCACTAATCCATCCATCCCTCTATAAATGCATCCATTCACCCATCCACCCATCTCTACATCCATCCCTCTCTCCCTCTTTCTCTCGCTTCCTCCCTCCCTTCTTTCTTTCCTCCCTCCCTCCCTCCATCCATCCATCCATCCCTCTATTAAATGTCTCTTTCGTTCATTCGTTCGTTCGTTCATCTAGAGCTAGGAAATAAGGGTCCATACCTATGCCTGACATGAAACCTGAGAAACTCATCCTCATCTTTCCAGGAATCCTTGCTACAGCATCATCTACGGTCGTAAACTTTCTGTACAAATGGAGCACTTTTGATCACGACCAATACTGTGTTGCTCTTCTATTCACCTACCAAAACTTCCCGAAAGGTACCTTGGGCCTTGCTTGGGTAGGTTCAACTGAGCTTGGTGGGATATGTTCCAAGAGGGTTCTCCTAGAAGATTCGGACCTCGGAGAGCTGAACTTTAACACGGGTTTTGTGAGTTTCCTTAACCGCGGTGTTCGAATACCCCGGAAGTCTTCTTTGATTACTACTGCACATGAGCTTGGACACAGCTTTGGCTCCGATGTATGTATGTGTATGTGTGTATAAATATTCATAATTACACAAAACTAAATATTTTTCAAGAAACCAAACTTAAAGGGCACTAGAAAAATATAATTTTAGTATCATAAGATATTAATAAATATATATTAGGGATATATTAGGCGTAAAACGTTCAAATATATAAATAAATATATCTTATTAATTTTTGTTTTCACTAGGCTTTCATCAAGGCATTGGGAAAAAAAATCTATCAACTTTCCGTTACTACATCATGATATTTTAGCACTTTTTCCCTCTTTGCATCTGATTAGATATTTGTATATTTAACAATTATTCCACGAAATCGAGTCGTACATGAGCTCATAGCCGACGAGGCTAGCAGCGCCGAGTCGGCTATGAGCCATGTA
>WUAP02136095.1:0-12975 GCA_015163945.2 Stichodactyla helianthus
TGATCTTAAAATAGCGGAATATTTAATCAATTTGGACTTTCGAAAATTCGGGCGTTTTCGTCCAAGTGCTCCTTTAATTTGCCTCTAAATTATTTCTCACAAGTAATCCGATGATGAGACGCTTATTCCAGATATTTTTGATGGTAATTCCGTCTTCATCAAGTTAACGTAGGATCCTGTTTTTGAATGGCACCAATCAACACCAATAAAGAATTGAATTCATCAATTACTGACCACGAACGAAAATTTTCCTTTCGAAAAAAGAGCATGACGCTTAAAGTGCCTACAACCCTTCTGACAATATTCTCAGTATTGATTCTACATCGGGGGTCAGCTGTTGAATGACCTTAAAAGTTATATCATGGTTCGCACAAACCTTGAAAAGTCCTTGAAAATGTGTTAAGTCCTTGAATAGTCCTTGAATTCGGAAAATTTAATTTTCGTCCTTGAAAAGTCCTGGAATTTTTTCAATTTCTCCTTGAATATTCCAATTCTGACCTTGAATTTTGTGGGTGCTGTTGGCATAATTCTTAGTCAGCCCCAAAACAAGATAAATCTTAGTCATCAGTCGTTTCTTATAACAAAAACGTATCAGGGGCTTCTCTTCTCGCCATTTTTAAATGGCGGAAAACTCTGTGGATGAGTTTATCTAGTTCCCAGTGTGTTCTGGGTAATTTTCAAGATGGCGCACGTGTAGCTCCTTGGTTTCAGGAACCTTCTTTATAAAATAAATTCGAAAACAGTCCTTGAAAAAAACCCAAAAGTCATTGAAAAGTCCTTGAAAGGTCCTGGAATTTTTTCCTTGAACTTCTGTATGAACAATGTATATCGTTTAAGTGTGGCTTCTGTGAAATTCTAAAGGTTTTCCCATGCCATATGCTAATAACTGTGACGTCAGAAAAGTAATTTATGTTTCAAAGTTCCTTGTAATTCGAAACACTTTCTACTATGTAAAAACCAACTTGTCATAATTTCTATAACAACAGTCATGGGCAAAACAATTATGTATTCCAAATACAATTTATCTGTACCAGTTATGTTTCGTATATTAATTGATGACTCCTCTGACGTCACAGCTATTAGCATTTGACAAGAAAAAACCTTTATAACTTCAAGAAGCTGTACATAAACTATATAATTTTGGGGGGTCTTTCAACAGCTGACTCCATGTAGGATCAATACTGAGAATATTGTCCGAAAGGTTAGCGCCACTTTAACTTGGATGAATAAAAGGAAAAAAAACGGGAAACGTGATTCTGAACCTGTTCCATTCGTAATTCCATTAAAACTATTGATCCATTGATTCCATGTTATTATACTTTTTTCTCGATTGCTTGATCCTCCAGACATTTATTACAACCTGAATCACTCTGATCTGTCAATTACACTATGAGAAGGGTCTCTGATCCTGTCAAAAGTAGACCACGATTCCTAGCTGATCCCCTGAGATGTCTTCTTTAGGCGAGTGTCGAATTTGTTTTGGCTTTCTGGCTACCATTTGTAAGTGCTATTGTTTCGAAAAAAAGTAAGAGCAAAACAAAACCCGGAAAAAGTGATTAACAATTAAAACTACATCAAATCCTGCGCTTCGCTGCCTGAATCTTAAAAGTAATTTAATCGAGATTTCAAGTAAGCCATGCCAACAGAGGCAAGCGGTTTTTGTATACAAAAGACAACATTAGAGTCTGACTAGTGAAGCAAGTTTATGTGAGATAAAAAACGCATAACATAAAAGATACGCACGCTTGCGTTGCCCACGCTTTTCCCTTCATCAAGTGAACCAAAATCACATCAGGGGATCACTGGTCAAATAAATCAATTCGTTATTTACTGAACAAAAGATAAAAATGAACGTGATGATGAAACTTTCCGAATATGAAACGTATTAATCAATTTGTCTTGCGTTTGAATAACGTAAGCTAAACCGGGGGAAAAACTGTCTTTTTTTCGACATAAAAAAATATTAACTTCAACTTTTGGTTTTGAATTTCAGCTTAACAATCAGTAAAAAAAATAAACAATAGATAATAATGACATTTTTTTGTTTGGTTTCTTTTCGGAGAGAATTTAGAACGACATGATATAAGTTAAGTTTCCTTCATGACGGGGCTATTAGACTCTTCAAATTCAAGCAGACTGATCATCTGATCAATAAAAGCTTTTATTTCTGCATGCAATAAAATTTTCTTTAAATGCGTCGTTACCTTTTCTTCCTTTGAGTGTTAATTCAATGATTCGCGGTGTAAAAAAAATTCAAACATTTCATTTGAATCAGAACTAGTTTACAATCACAAGAATATACTTTAATTCCGAAGTAAATCAGAGGAATAATTATTTTAAGATCTTCTAAGTTGGAATTGAGTGCAATACAGGACAATACAGTCCTAATGAAGATGAACTTTATAAAAAGAATGAAGACAAACCACTGGTTACATTTGATTTAAAGCATCGATGCGAACCAGTGCTGCAAGCACCCTACATAACCCAGTACAATGAAAACATCTAGGAATATTTTACTCTTTATAATGGTTGTTCTGTTTATAAAAGTCTTTGAAGTCAAATCAGAACTCGAGGGATCAGAGAAAGTCTCTCAAAGTTTGAGGGATCCTGTCTCTAAGGCTCTTCGTCCTCCTTGTGGGTTTTCACTTAGCTGTGTCCGAAGAAGAAGGAGGTCCACGGGAAAGAAAAAGGTAAGTTTTGTGTATCAGGTTGTTAAAATATTTTTTTCCTATGTACACTTTTTTATTATTATTGTAATTTCCCGATGTTTATAGTTGTTAATATTTTTTTCGTTCTGGATTTCAAGTAAGCCGCGCCCGATCGGTTTATTATTAGATCCGTATGATAAGATACGGTTCCCGTTAGAGACCTTTCACTCCAGCTAACCGGAACAAGATATTTTGCACTTGAATTTCAAAAAATAAATACGGTATTTATACCGGCTTTGGCCGGTCCATATAGAGAAAAACTTTGTCCTCATTCCCAACGTCCATCATATCGTTCCCAGGATTCACTTTCCTTTTGAAATGAAGGGCCTGGGTCAATCCGACTGTCACTGTTTTCTCATTGGCTGAAACAACAATGAAAAGCCGCCAAATAAATAAATACGGAACTAAAAATGGTGTTTCCGGTTCTAGGATTTAGCCAGGACCCTGGGAGCGAGCACGTGCCATACATACCTCATAGGGACGCGCGCGGGCCATAAAAAAGTGGAAGAAAACGAGGTTCCAATAACTTACGTACAGACCAAGCAAGCATACGTCTCTGCATTCCTACATGTCATTTGGTTATTTTGTCAAGTATTTAGGCCAGTATTCATAATTTACTGGATCTCGAACAGTTACATAGTTCATTGTAATTATTTTTGATTTTTTTCTTCAGAACTTTATACCAAGAAAGGACCTATACGAGTGGAAAGATGATGTATACTGGAACAACGAAAGAAAATAAAGAAGAACCGATAGAAAGCACTGGCTGAGAAAGAGGATGTTTATAAGATAATTTTCAATCAACAATTCTTTGAACTGGACCAAACTAAACTGGAAATGCCCTAAATAGAACTCAAACGAGACAGTACAATCTATAGTTGAAGTCGAACTTAATGAATAAGCATTACCACCTAAACTGCTGGATCTGAAAGGAAATGATTGGTAAAGAAGTGTTGCTATTCTGTCTGTAACACGGGAGTGTAAAATAAGGAATAAATTAAAATCGACTGGACGCGGCTGAAAATTAAGTTTTAACTTCTCTTAGTTCAATGATAGAGGTTGGAATTAGTCATGAACTGTTCAACACATGTTAAAGAATAGCTAGCAAAAAATTTGAAAGTAAGTTTTGCCCTTGTCGTGGAAGGTTTTTCTTCAGCAAATCGTTTATCAAATCTTACCTTAGTTAGAAGTCGCCGTACTTCAAATTTGGGGGGCTTCTTGGTGGTTAACTCGAATGAAAGCTGGAGGAAAAACCTTAACTTGCGGAGAATCTTACCTTTCCAGCCATCTTAATTTTGTATACCTGGGAAGGAATTTTGCTTATCCACAGGCAGCCCGCGCGACTCGGTCCCAGGGTCCTTCTTTTGCTTTGCTTCGTTTATTTGTTTGTTCGTTTATTTTCTTTCTCGATTATATTTAGGAAAAGCTTCTACACTTCTAGTATTTCTATATCTTTATAGACCCATTGGGTTCCTATAAGTTTGAACATAAGTTTGGCAAGTTTAGGATAGAAGCCCTCCCCACCCCCCACCCCCAAAATATAATAATAAGGGCAATACCTAATGAAGAGAAGGAGTTAAAGTCACTGTGAGATGCTAGATTTGGCATTATTGCAATTCATGGTCAACATTTGGTTATGGAACCCGCCTTTGTACCACGTACGGGACAACAAGAGCTGAAAAATACTTTTATTTTAATTCTTCTCTTTTCAACTCCTCGACTGCCTCTCTTGTTGCTACTGAAGCTTGGTTTTCAATTTAGTAAATCAATTTCTGGTGGCGGGACTTCTTTATCGCTGCTATTTTCCGTGACAGCCACACCTCGTCTCTGAAATAAAATCAGTCAAATCAGAAAACTTAGGAAGTATTTACAAAAAATTGTTGAGGGAGGGGGGGCTGATGAGAAAAGGTCCTCAAAACAGTTTGGAGTGTACAAATGGGGTTTTGAAAACAAAAGCCTCCTTTTTTTTAAAGGGTTAGGGTAGACGACGAGGAAACCTGGCACTAGCAGATGCATGACGTAACTGTATTGTATCCACTGCTTTCAGTCCTGGTCCGAGTTGTCAGTTCAAAAGGCTGATTAGTTCTAATCCATGACTGATTACCAAAAAATCTTACATAGATATAAGATTTAGTCAGGACGTTAGCATCACTTTGATAATTCTTAAAACAAAAGAATATCTTATTGAACAGCTATTCATAATGTTCATACCCTCTGTTAACCGACGATCGTCAAAGAAACTATTAATTCTAAACTTAAAGAGCCTTCACTACATGTGAATACTAACCTTCGACCATTCACTACATGTGAATACTAACTGATCATAATCGGCTTGTAATAATTAGAACTGCTGTCGAATCTTTGTTGCAGGTTGGATTAAACTATATACTTATTGATATCTTATCTTTATCCATCCTTTTTTGCAATTATAAGTCAGCCATTTTTAATTAAAAAAAGTAAAGGAAGGAAGGAAGAAAGAAAGAAAGAAAGAAAGTAGAAAAGGAAACGTTAAGTTCACGAGATAGTTCCCTAGAGAATAGAGCACACCCCCTCCCCCCCAATTCTAGCTACCCCGTCGCCTCCTCCCTCCTCCCTCCTCCCTCCTTCCTCCTCCCTCCTCCCTCTTTCCCCTACTCCCTCCCCCCGTACTCCAGAGCAATGTGAGTAAACCTCGAAGATAGATTATACACAACTTTCTACGCTTAGCAAGCTTATACATACTATTTACATACTATTTATATACCATTATATTCTATTTATGCTATCGCCACATCTTTGAGGCCTAGAATCATTAGCAAGGATAATCGTATCTCGTTTTAATCTTATTAGACGCAACTCATGCATCTAATGTATTGTATTTAGACCTTACTACATCATTCTATTTGATCTCATACGATAAAATTAAGTTAAGTCTTATTAGGTGTAACGAGCGATGGACAGATACAGCCCGATAACAATCAACGCGTTAATTATGTGAAACACATTGTACCGGGGAAACTTTATTGTTATTGTAGTAATTTGATTAGCCTTCTAGGCGTCATTCTTCTAAAAACTATTTGCGCTAAATTTAGCGTGCCAATTGAAGCAATTTTTCTTTTGATTATTTTTTAACACAAACACACCGCACAAACACAAACACAAACACAAACAAAGAAATCAAGCAAACAAAAGAAGCAACAGCAAACAATTGACAGCAATTCTTTGTGTCAGGTGATGTAAAATACTTTGTTTCTTTCCCACAATAACTTGCACGCGTAAACATTCTTAGCATTACTTCAGGCTCTCGGGCGAAAAAAGAAAAAAAAAATTAATCAAATTAAATAGTTCAGCAATTTTTTTCTTAGCGATCTTTTTATTTATGTTACTTTCATGGAATGCAAAGTAACTTTCTAATTTTAGAACCAAACAACGTACCGAATTCCTGTGTCTTCTTCTCCTTCGTCGACATCTTAAAGTAAAACCACAGGGTGCCCGCAATCTTCCTTTTTTGCTAATGTGATGTGCACTGACTTCCTGCATGAACTCCTCGACCTCGTCTTCACCCTGAGCATGCGCAATAGAGATACTTAACGCCAAAAGAGAAACAGCTACCAGAAACAAGATAAGAGCTTGCGTGGGTCGCATATCTGAAGGTCGTAATGGAATTCCCTAGAAAATACCAATGATCTAATTTTGCATTGGGCTGAAAAACAAATAGAATTACCCAGTTATCTAAAGTTGCTAACGCCACAAATTTTTCTCAAAATGATGGCGCGCGCATGCGCACTCATAGTTCTTTCATTGATCAGATAACTAAGCTTAAAATTAAAAACTTATAAAAATAGCAAGGCTAATATTGAAATAATGATAATATATTAGAGTGAGTTTAATGCCAGCAAAAACTTTGCGCTCGTGTAACCAAAACTTTTGTTCGCTTCAGTCGATTTGGCCTTCATTTTGTCCTTTGTAAAGTGATCAATCGGCAAATGAAAACAATATTTAGCTTTGCCTACGCCAGCCTGTTATTAGGAAAACGTATAAAGCTAGAGAGTTTTTCATGTACCTTTTCTGAACAGTAGAGTGATGGTTGTATTATGCAGATTGATTCCGTCAAACTCGGCGAGTTTTTTCACTTCTCAGCGTGGCCTGTTCACGTCCTATAGGTATTACAGCTATCGAATGATGCCCAGGCTTTTTAAATGATTTGATGCGCGCTTACGCCACATACGTCATCAAACGCCACGTCCTACTCTTATCAGCAGAAACAATGGTACAGAATAGAGATTTACTAGTAACAGCTGCCCGCTTTTCGAGTTTCGAACGCGCTGCACTCAAATGCGCGCTCACTAACCAATAACCTTCCGCCGTTCAAATTCTCTATACTCTAGCCACAATGCTAGAAGCTGTGCTTCTAAGTTAAATTGGGGTTTTCTCGACCTTATTCAAGAGGATAGATCCCCTTGACAAGTTCGTAAACTATTAATGGGAAGTTTGATGAAGCAAGTCAGTTATTTCCTAAGGCTCACAGGACATCTGGCTTCACAACTCCAGAATGACGCCATTTTCAAAGAGACTGTGAGGCTTTCATTAGCAGCATCAAAGTAATTTTCAAATCTGTTAATGGCTTTTTCATCGGAATGTCAAACTTTTACTCTTGTGCCGATAGCTAAACATGTAGACTTGCGATAACTGGCCCATTAACGACTTAGCTCTACTGTTTGGAAAAGAATGCACCGAACTGAGTACTTCCTTCTAAAGATAAATAACTTCTATTCACGATATTCATGGGTAAATAAGTATATATCTCTAGGATGAAGATGACTCCATGTCCGGTCGTACCAATTTCAGTTTGCAAAATTCTTCAGCCGGTTTTGACAGCCCAATTCCTATCATTAGTTTGAGCTTTGTTTCGACGCTTTGCCTACCAAAATAATAACTATGTTTAAGTTTCAATTTTATTTAGACATTCTTAATTTCCTCCATCTTTTGGTATTTGCTGTAGTCACTTTGTTCAGTGCGTCCAATTACATTGTAATCCACAGTAATACTCTTCTGTTACGAGCTTTTTTAACAGTCATCCAAGAATTTATTCTTCAAAATATCATCTGTTTTGGACGGATTTAGTTCCCATCGCAGGCCGGGAAGATTCCGATTACTTTGAACCGTCGAAAGAAAGCCGCTCATGAGCACTTGATTGCAATAGTCTTATTGCTACACGTTTTTGAATGGACTTCCCGCTAGGCTTTGGGAAAATGTACCGTTCTGGGCCTTAATTGCTTTATAATAGTTAAGTTAAAGACTATGTCGAGAAAATAATTAGAACGATCAATCTGTCGGCGCGACTAGCCAGTCAATTCATTGTAATCTTACAAGTAAATATCTGAAGTTTTACCAGGACATTTAGTTGTACTTTTATTTTATCGCTGGAGAACGTTAATGATTTCATTCCTTTTTCAGCTATTCGTTTTTCATTCCGCGCTCATTCTCTTTGCTCGCGCATTTTTTTTTTTTTTTTTTCCAATTAAGAGTGTGATTATTTTAAAGATCGATGCTAGCGTGGTTTTTAAGTGAGATGACAGTCTTACGTCCTTCGGTCTCAGCTGGAAAGAGAATCGGCGTTTTTCTCTCAGCATGAATAATTTCTATCGCCACCCTTTTTGCTCGTTCGACGAGTTCTCTTTACGGTCTCAATTCTCTCTAAACTGCTTTGCCCTATCAACACATCATTAAACGCCAACGTTTCCCAAGCAATGAAAGCAAGACAAAAACTATGCTATCTATTCTGACATTATCAATGAAACAAGATGGGTCCAATGTGCGTAAAGTCGTTCGATTCAAATCAATTAATTCTGTGATAGAAACGCATTATTTTTTTAAGCGTTTCATTAGAACAGATTACTTTTTGCGACAAAACGACTCTCGTCCTCCATATCATCCGAAAGAGAAAAAGATTGCTAGTCCTATATTTGGCAATTTTTAGTTATCTAAACGAGGAAGCAATGTTTTTTTGCAACGTAAAGGATATTTAGGCAATTTTATCGATAAGAAGTTTATTTTAAATAAATTCCATCCTATTACTACGTAGCGAAGAGAAAAAGAGAGATTGAAGCCTTACAAAATGAAAAATATTTCTCATAACGCCGAATTACGATATATTTTTCCTTTGAATACTTTTGTTTTTTAGTTGCAATGAAAGCTTGAGATTTCGAAAGTGTCGTTTTATAAATTTGGTGTAATTGGAAATCTTAGAAAATGATTCTATTCTTCCCAATGTTTACAATTTTTTGCCTAAATAAATCTTCATTTCTGTCACCTGTACTTTAGGGTGATGAATTTTTATGCATCCTTTCTTCCGATGAACTAAACTACCCGCCTCCTGAACAGTTTTATTCCATCTTTTTAACTATATTTTCTTTTCCATTGGGGTTTTTTGTTACTGAAATGCTGAAAATGGCGAGCCTCCTTTTAAGAAGTAACTGAGTGACCGAACTAGACTTTTCGCCATTACTCAAAAGTAGATATAGAAAATTGTAATGGAAAATCTAACGTCAAAATTAACTTTTATGAATTTTCACTAGACTGAAAATCACTTGAAATAAATGAATGCATTTTTGAATTAAAAATTATCTAATTATTTGATAAAATGTGAATCGGATCAGTTGCCATGTTTCCTTCTCTCTTTCTTTCTTTCTTTCTTTCTTTCTTTCTTTCTTTCTTTCTCAGAGAATGAAAACAAAGGTAAAAGGAAAATGCACATTATTAAGAGAAATCGAAACGCTTGATTTTTCCTGTTTCTTCCCAGTCTTCTTTGTCGTTCTATTCTTTTCTATTTCATATTACCGTTTTGAATTTTTCATTCTTCTTCCTTTGCCTTTCCTTCTTCAATTATATTGTTCTGTTTTCCCGATTTGCTTCCATTTCTTTTTTAAATGCTTTCTTTTGAAATTACTACAAAATTGTTTGTCATTGTGTGTCCAGTTGCTCAGTATATCATGTGGTAATAACCTGACCGATAAACACCAGATTCCTATCACTAATTTATAGGTTTTATGGATCGCACCACATCACAGTACCAATGAATTAAAAACCGGAAAGCAGATGTCTTGTCTTCACCACGAGCAGAGCAATTTTCGTATGACGGTGAAGCGTCGCGGCACGCGAAACCGTCACGGCCATTTGCACGAACAGGTCACGTGATTCACAATCCTCTTAATCAACCACTAATGTCAAAATGAACTCCAGAAATGGATAGAGCATCTCGGTATTAGTAAGAACGTGAATTTTTAGCTCAAAATGTTTGGCACAGTAAAAATGGCATGAAAGTATAAAATCGAAAATTTTATTAGGATTTGTATGGGAAAATATGCTGGACAGCAAGCTCATGCAGTCCAGTACATATTTCCATACAAACCCTTAGAAAACAGTTAATTCTATATTTCATGCCATTTCTCCTGTGTCAAACATTTTGAGCTGAAACTTCGTCTTCTTACTAATATTGAGTTGCTCTTTTCATTTCTGGAGTTCATTTTGATACTGGAGCTTGATCTAAGGGGTCACGTGATGTGTTCGTGCAAATGACCTATTTATGACATGAGTTGAGCTAATCAAGGCGCGTGAGATCACTCCCTATGCAGTGAAAGTCCTGGCTGCCTGCCATCTGTCCGTGGCGTCTGTCTGTCCGTCTGCTCCGTCCCCCATCTCACACGTCAGTCCGCCTGTTAGTCTGTCTAACGGTCAGTCTGTGCGTCAGTAGGTCTCGTCTAGCCTTCAGTACATTAGCCTCTGTTCAAAGGCTGCTTTCAATTAAACGGCAACAGTCCTGCGAGACATTTACAACACCCGGCCAAATTCCAAGCGAACTTGAGTCGTATAGCAGAATTGATCAGAGCAAATATTGTGAGCACACCTTAGAAACAAAGAAAAAAAAAACTAGTTTCGTTCATGTCGTGTGCAGGAAGACCAACGCAATGTTTGCATTAAAATTTTTATCATGAGCCGCCGAGAGTCGCCGACATGCCGGAAGACTTTAAACAGTGCTTACGTCTTCCCATTGCATGCGTTATCACGCTGGTAACGTGGCAGGCGAGTCGCCCACAATACTATGACAACAAAGCTTTACGTCGTTTTCCCACCTTATCAGGTGTGGGGGTGTTCGTCATACCTTTATCTGAATGGTCTTCCATTAGCGTTACCTGGTAACTTTTAGGCTATTTGAGGCAAATAGATTACAGTTTTTTTCACATATTAATTATGGTGTGACCGGGGCGTCAGCAAAATTGTGGGGTTGGGTTTTCTTGAGAAGTCTTGTAGGGGGAGGGGGTACTAAGTTGTGAGGCAGAAAGTAGGACTGAAGGTCTTGGAGGTTGTAGAGGGGTTACAAAACCCATACTCTCCACAGAGGAAGGGTTATTAAATTTTTAGTAGCCTAAGCCCAAACTTTTGCCCCCGCCATAATACATGCCCCCTATAGACCTTTTCGACTAGAGCATGAAAACGAGGCCTAAGGGCCTATATTTCATGTAAAGTAAATTAAAAGACTGCGATTATGACAGACAGTAAAGACAAAGTTTCTCTACGAGATATCCCTGGATCAAAACTTTCAGATTTTTAGCGAACAGTCCATGGAATCCTTGAAGGCACTGCATCGGGTTTACAATGTTGTATTAAGCCAGTAAAGCTGTGTTTATAATCTTAATGTGAAAAAAAGTGCGTGGAAAGTCAAGTAATATTCCTATCACAGTATAGCTGTACGGAATTTGTGAGATGAAAAGGCATTGCTAGTCAACTTCGCCTCTATTTTTGATTCTGTCGACCCTTAGACCTCGTTTTCATGCTTACGTCGTAAAGGTCTATCGGGTCACTGAAAATCGGTTGCTTTGTCCACCGGGACAAGACTCAGGTACCGATGATCATCCCGGTCACTTATGTATGAGATCCCCCCCCGGAAAATAATGGATTTTTGTAACCATGATTCATACTTCTGACTATCTACGAAGTCTGGAATCGAGTCAATCTCTGTCTTTATCAACATTAATATGGCAAAGGATAATGTGTGTAACGTCTTTGATAGATATCTCACACATATTGTAGAGGCCTTGATGGACATGGAAGGTACCTTGGATGGTTGGCGCATCATAAAAATAGATTTGTCGATTAGTTTGAAGAGACCTGTGTCTTGTCTAATAAAGAACTTGCAATACAGTTTTCCGATATATGGCTCATATAGGGGGCTTTCTAAAGGCCCAGTTGCACTGTACAATTTTCTCAGAAACTTCTCTCGCAATGCTTGACAATGTACCGTTTCAGGTTGCCGAAGTGATGTGTTACACTGCAACGCGATCTCAGCAACTTGCAACGATTTTCGCCGGGGGAAAATGGGAAGAACTCGTAAAAGCCCCATCTTAGATGATTATAGACTGCAAGCAGTTTTACTTTTCCCTCCAGTCTCAATAAAGACGATTTTTTAGGATTCCTGTGGACCCGCCTACTTGGCTCCAATTTCCGCGCGTCCACGAGAATCCTAAAAACTCGGTATTCTAAAACTCGTCTTTACTGAGGCTGGAAGGAAAAGTAGGACTGTTCGCAGTCTAAGATGATTACGAAAACTTGGGCAGGCGCTCTTGAAAAATAACTGTTAAATAAAATTGCGAAGAAGTTGCTGGAGGAAGGAAACGCTGCGCGCAACAAAGAAAAAAATGCGAGACAACCCCTGTTACACTGTCGATTATCCATCAACTTGTCTCGCTGCGGTGATGTAACGGGGCCCTTAAGAAACCACTTCCTTTGTTGTTGCGTTCTATTGTATTCGATTTCAACATCATCATTATATACACTGGATGTTTTCTTTTATATGCACGTGACCTCGACTAATCACACTGTTTTCTGACACATAAGTGCTATTCTTGCACATTCCTGACTGATATAGTACAAATATAAAGTCAGTTTATGGCTTTATAATAATGGTAAACAAACATTAAATACATCTATCTAGCATATTGGCATTTACAGCGATAGAGAATCGATTGATGAATTTATTCATGTGAAAATATCAACACTATCATGGGGATTTTTTTAAGCGATAAGGTTTCCTTATCGATAATTAGATATTCAGAGTATTACTTGGGCTCTTGAGATACGAATTTTATCTACTCGTGTTTAAAATCTCACTCGTTTGCTGCGCTCGATCGTTCGCAGAAGCATGGCGTAGTTGGTTAAGGCCGGGATTACACGGTACCGGACGAATTTTTGACCGTTCAAAAAGTTGTACTTTTAGGCCTTCCGTTTACAC
>WUAP02136106.1:0-12973 GCA_015163945.2 Stichodactyla helianthus
TGTATCATGGTCTTTGGGCCAGAGCCTTTATGTCGATCAACAGATTTAAAGCTCTGATGGCTATGCTCCATGTTGTTGACCCCGCAACTGAAGCCCCTGGTAACAAACTAAGGAAAGTGCAGTCTTTTATAGATGCATTCAAAACCCGCTGCCTTAGCTTATACCAGCCTAAGCAAAACCTGGCCGTGGATGAGCGGATGGTAAAATCCAGACACAGGTCAGGTATAAGGCAGTATATTAGGGACAAACCAACAAAGTGGGGCATTAAGTTGTGGGTGTTGGCTGACAGTAGCAATGGCTACACTTGTGACTTCAATGTCTACATTGGTAAAGCTGCAGGAAGAAACGTCAGTGCCAATGGCCTTGCATATGATGTGGTCATGAACCTTATGCAACCTTTTCTACATCAGGGTTATCATTTGTATTTTGATAACTTTTACACATCTTTCCCACTGGTGAGAGATCTGTACCAACTTGGGGTGCCATGTACTGGTACCATGATAGAGAGCCGAAGGGACTTCCCAGTTACCCTCAAAAATGGGAAAAACTGGGCGAAGGGAAAGGCTCGAGGCAGCATGAGGTGGGAAAGAACTCCACCCATCCTAACCCTGCAGTGGAAGGACAACAAAGTTGTCTCTCTTCTGACCACCATTGGCAATGCCAATGACACTTGTCAGGTGACAAGGAAGGTTAAGAATGGGAATGTTTGGAGGCAGATTAATGTACGACAACCAGCAGCAATCAAAGAGTACAACTCGTACATGAATGCTGTTGATCGTTCAGACCAGATCTTGAGCAACAACAACTGCCTAAGAAAATGTATGCGTTGGTGGAAGGCTCTCTTTTTCCATCTAATAGATATAGCTGTTGTTAACAGCTATATTTTATTCAGGGAGCATAGAGCCAACAACCCTAATGTTGAAGCCCTCCACAGACAGAAATCCTATGCACTTCTTGACTACAAGGAGGAACTGGTCAGACAGTTAGCTGGCATCAATGATGATGATACTCCCCCTACTAGCTCCAAGGTCAAACCTGCTTCTCCTAATCAGTTCACCACAGACCACTTGCCAGTGTTTGCAGAGGATATAAGACGGAACTGTGTTGTGTGTTATCGTGAGGGCAGAGGTCAGCTGAGAGTGGGCTCATATTGTGATGCACCTCAGTGTCAGGTCTTTCTTCACATCACAAGTGCTAGAAACTGTTTCAGGGTTTGGCACAGCAGACACTATCATCATGGCTAATTTTGAATCCATCAACCACAATGCTGTAATAAGTTGTTTGTGAATTTGCTACATAGGTATAAAGAATGTTTACCATCTGTTTTGCTTTTTTGCATTGCAGGTTTAAGTGCCAAAAATCACTAAAGGAAACCGTAAGCAATGTTGAAAAATGACTGTATTGTTTATTTCATATCTGATTGCTTCAGTGAATAAAGTTGAAGATTATTCCAAATGGTGTCTTTGTTTTCTCTATTTGGTAAAAACTGGTATTAGCATCAGCATATACAATATAAATTAACCAATAAATACTATGTATGATGGTATGCATTATTACCTTTATAGCGATGCAGTGAAAAACATAGTAATTAAAAGGGTGGGAAACTAGTTTTTTGTTATTTTATTCCCCTAAAAGGCACAGGAAAAAATAAATTCTTCCTTAAAACGAGTTCATATTTGAAAGAGCATGAAATTAAATGATTGGAGACCAAAAAAAAGCCAAAACTAAATGCTCAGTGCCAAAAAAAATTTTTGGGCCAGTTTTGGGTGGCCAAAACCTTATTACGAAAAATGTTCTAACTCATTGAAAATTCAGAATTTTGTCTCCAAACTTTGTGTGCTTATTGTTGGTGAAATTATCCAACTTTTTTGTAAAAGAATCTTATCCACCTCTGTAAACCTTAAAAACCGGGAAAGTTTTAAGAAAATATTAACATCTCAACAACTAATTTATGCTAATTTATGCTAATTTATGCATTAATTAATACTCTTTTTGGGGGTAAAAAAATTCAGATATACAGAGGAAATTTCATAAGCTTTAATTTGAGGTATACTGCATTACATACCTCAAAATAGTTTTGAAAATAGAAAATTAAACTGAAAACCATTCATTTTAGCCCTTTTTTGTAAGAACGGGAAAGAGTTAAGGGATCAAATGTAAATATTAGACTGAGTAAAGTAAGTTTTTTCATTTTGTTTCTAATCTTTTGTAGTGGCAAATCTTAAATGAAAGAAATATTCAGACAATAAAAGTTATTCAGTTCAAATTAATGCATGAAAAAATTGAAAATTTTGGACAATTCTGATTGGTTCTCAATAGATAATAAATTACCTACAGACTTGTTTCTTCAAATCCACAACAAATGAAAAAAACAAATTTAGCTTGTAAGTCTTGATATAGAGGACTTAAAAATTAGTGTTTTCTGTACCAAGTATTCCGTGTAATTATCAGATCGCTTAATCCTACGAGTCCATTGAAGAGGGCTAACTCACTTGCTTTAGACATATATAAAAAAAGCTTTTTTCAGCTGCTTCTCATACCATAAATAAAATAGAGAATAACATACAAACTTGGGATATATACCATATATATATATGATGACGTATGAATTAGGTTTTACAATGGTAGGGTCAATGGACCTCTCTTTAGCTTGGGCATATAAATGTATACCAATTTCAGACCATTTGTCATCCTCTTGGGAATAAGATTCTTTGTTTGAGGTTCATACATATCAATGTATTTTCTCAAGCATTTCAAAACTTATGCTCAGACTGTAAAGAGGCCCATTTGAAACAGCAAAGAACCAAAAAAGCTCTGAAGAAAATTATTAAGGCAATTGCCACAGAAACCAGTGAACACATGCCAAGTTATCTACTTCATTCTTGCCCTGAAAAACAACAGTTATGAAGCATGTTTTGATTTCCCTAGTGGGAAAAATGATGATATGCTGCTGGCTTGCATGCATCGTCATGGTAACATCATGCAATTTTCTAGTTCATTTTCAACTTGGAAAAAAATATGAAAAAAAAGATTTTATCTTCCAGATGGTATCTTTAATTCTTTTATTTGATGATTAGCCATATTGTTAACTTATCATACAAAATGAAATGTCAGAAAAAACATGAAAGCCTCGCCTTTTTTCAGAACCATTGAACAACTACCTTGTTTATGGGATTATATACTTAATAATCAGGGAATATCCACATAATTATCAAGTGTTGACATATGCAAATGATGATAATGATGATGATGACAACAGTGATAGTGACAGTAATGATAATGTTGATGACTTATGATGATAATAATGATGGAAATGATGATGCAATTTTCCTTTTCTTTACTTAGCAAGACAAATATAAATATGCTACTGTTGTTCAATACAATGAAATGAGTACATTGCTATAGCAACATCATGCAGCTTGTCAAGTATATAGTAAAATAATGTAATTCACAAGATGTTACAGATACAATAATAAACAATCAAACAGGATAAAGTGCAAACATTGGAAATTAAACTAGTATCACAGCTACATATACATGATTACTATTTATATTTTTTAAAAAGGTTCAATAAATTGTTTCTTCCACATTTTACAAAAGAATTTATTCTGAGCTTTCGGACTTATGTCCATCATCAGGGAGATGAATAACAGTAAACCAATATTTACAAATGTCAATTGAAATGCTGCTAAGTGCGTGCTATGAAAGTGCATGCGACGATACATGTACAAGAATAGACATAAAGAAAACATAATAGATAATAGAAAAATATACAATAAAATGTAAATAAAAATGTAAATGTAAATTCTGTAGTAAAACGTGGAAGAAACAATTTATTTAACCTTTTTAAAAAAGATGATTCCCACATACAAAGAAATTTTAGAACTACTTATATTGTTCAATTGCTTTGATGTCATGAAGTAACATTATTTGGAAATACTCTCGACTTTCATCAAATTGTCTTTAAAGTTGCATGCAGGGAAAATCAAAAAAACTGAAATCCAATTTTTATAAACCACAAAGCTAAGAAGCCCCTTTTTCAAACCATGTAAATACAAAATTTGCTAGTATGCAAGATCAAAAATATTGTTGTAACATGTTTTATATAGCATTAAGGAGATAATATTTAACTTTCCATGTTGAATTTGGTTAGTGCCCTAGGACCATCATTTCTCCTTTATAACAATCATTTTTTAGTTCAGTACTATTTTTTTAATAATAATAATATAATTAAAACCTTAGAAAGATATTCCTTTTAGGTAAGATTTGAATGCATACATTTGATCTAAATCATGATTTTGGTTTATATTATGTAAAGGTCAACTACATGCAGTTTAGCTGGATGCATGGAACTGCAAAGAACAACATTTGCATGTAAAAATGAGGTTCAAATTACACTCCAGAACAATGGAAGTCTGTACACTGCAATCTTGTATAAATCAAAATACAAAATATATAGACATTACAAGGAGTATTGTGAATTTAGAAACTTCAAGCAATGCCAGATTTTCATCTCCAGAATATCGCATTACTTGTTTTTTTCTGACGGAAATTTAATATATATTTGGCATGGAGTTAAACAAAAGATTTAAAAGACAAGACTGCTCCATTTCTGGAATTAATATTGCGAGCCATTTAAAGGCTACAGGTCACCATTCGAATTTAAATATATCTTAAATCCCTCAAGTCTGCAAATCATGCGATCGTGGTCAAAAAAAATATGCTCTGCTTAAGAGTTTAGAGGTGAGAAAGGCAAAATCCATACGTGTAGCACCGTCACAATGCTACACTAGATATCCACCTTGAATTATTTATGTATTTCCGATTTTATCTTTTGACCACAATGAGAAGGGACTTCTAAGCTTCAAAATTAAAGAAGATCTACAAAATCATAACACTCCTACACTACAAAAAAGTTCCCCTTACATAAATATTCATCGCTCTGAGATTTCATGAATTTATAAACACTGCATATAAACATTGTACAATATATTTTTTATTTTAATTTTTTTCTGCGGTCTATAAGACTTAAGCTTACCTCTGCAGTATTTTTAAATCAAATCTTTCTGATACAATTATTATTCCTCGGATCGTTCAATAAATAAGAGGACTTTGACGTGTGCTGTTTATTTAGAGGTCTAAACATGATAAAATTTCGCACTGCACAAGCATTTTTGGACTTTTTAAATCCTTCCAGTTCATCGCCTGCTGCTAAACATTAGACAATCTCATATTTTGCCAAAATTTTTCACGCCTTCCTAAAAATTTCTCAGAGCCCCAGCACAAGAAAATGCAGCATAGACAAAAATTTTTACAAGCCAAATTTAATTTCTTTGTAGAAGGTATCAGCTGTTATGGAAAACCGAGTGCGAAAATTATTTGCTTTCGTTACGAAAAGCACCTTCGCCATTTTGATGTCGAAGCCGGTAGAAAAAAAAATTCCGTCCGCTAACTTACCTCGCTTATTTTGATGTATTTTCCGCGCCGGTTGCTTTTCAAATCGATATAGAATCGCTTGGACTGGATCTGCAAACTCTTGCTCATGAGTTCTTCATCCCCTGCGGAATGAAAGACCAAAATAAACCGAAATTTTTAGCAAGAAAATCTAGAGAATATAAGCTCATTAGTACCGGACACGGTCACAAAAATGTCAAACTTGCATCTTTAAACGAAGATTTGTCGACCTAAAACCTAACCAATGCAGCTGAAATTTTCCAGAATCGTAGCTTACGGTGTTAGGTTTAGAATAAAATGTACCTTCGATGTTTCCCGACCTCTCCTCCGTATATTCCCCTCCACTCGCTCCATCGCCAATGGCAGCCATTTCTTTACTCCTTCTTCACAAACTAGCAGCCATGTCAAATGCGTACGCACACTACCCCGGTTTATACTATATTGCTCCAGACCATAATAATAACCCAAATATGGTAAAAAGAAACAGCTGGTGTCACGCAACGGGGTCACGCAATCCTTGATAGGCATTTGCAAGCGTTAGTTTAGCGGAGATTCGTTATACACCTATTTAAAAAAAAACGTTGTCGCAGCCAAAGCAATAAGCCAAGTCTTCAAGACAGTAATTCATCCATTTAGATGCAGTTATTTTAGTCTTTTCACAATAAACAGGCTGCTATGCTTCCTAAATTCAAACCTCAGCTAATATCCTGACCACAGACGCTTGCTTTTGGTCCTCCGTCTTGTCGCTTGTTGCTTTTTGGCTGCGACAACGTTTTTGAAATAGGTGTATACGAAGCATTTTTCTGATACATTAAACGCAAATTTATTTAGCAGATTTAGAGCAGATTTTGGATGACTGTGAAAAGCTCGCGGCACTAACACGGTCGCGACACGGGCAAGGCGCGTCAAAATTCTAGAAAGCATCACGGTCGCGGCAAGGCACGCTTACAGTACTGACCGTGCCACGACCTTTTCACAGTCATACGAAATCTGCTCTAATGGTTAGTATCATCAACTATCACCAAAATTACAGTTCCAAGTTCGGTTAATTCGGATGAGGTCCCAGTCGGCTGGTCATGTCCGACATGCTTCTTCTCCCGGTAGAAGAGCTATATTTCCTTTAGATGCATCAGCGAAGATGGTAATGAGAGTAAATTTCACATTTATTTCACATTTATTTCACATTAACGTTAATTTTATTGTTTAGTTTGCAAAAGCTGGGTTATCATCTAATCACAACGCGTATTATCAGGAAGGGAGAACCTCGGAAAACATGCACATCAAATGAAAAATACACCAGCCCTATCCCTCTAAATAATGACTAGTCCCTCTGTCAAATTGATTAAATAACATGATGAAAATTCATTCAATAATAATTTTTGCGTTCTTTTAGTATTTTGACAGCAGGAGAGTAAAGCCATCCTAGGTCACATTGGTATCTCCTCTCAAATATAAAGTGGACCATTGCGGCGCTGTCATCTTCCACAAGTATTCGCCTCCCAAGACCAGCCGTTAGCGTAGTAGGAATATGAACAATGTGTGGTGACGGTTCAGGACTACTGTCATGGCATCTCAAAGCTCCTTGGTGTCGAGAAAAAAAGGCTCGACATCTCGAAAACAGCTTTCCCAGTTTCATATCTGCGAAACGCTTCATCGTTGTGTCTTGGAATTAATTGTTTCACCAATTACTGTAGTATCTTCAACGATATTCAAACTGGTCTGATCAGCTGAAGGGTGATGAGACTGTTTAAATAGTCGAAATTGTGATGGGAGTGACATGGGTGAGGCAAGACGAAACGGCTCCTTCAAGACATTATGGTATGTTTATGCCATATATGGTATGCTTTCATCCTGATCCCTAAACATGTGAGCTGAGAATTGCATGCCAGCTATAACAGTTAATGCAGTGGTAGTGTGTGTGAGTGATTAATGCCTCCAATTAGTGCAAATAGCACTAGAACGACTAGGTACTTAAGTAAAGAAATTTATTTATTCATTTGTTTGCCCATAAGGGTCACGGCAAAACAAGAACTCACGGCAGAAACCAACAAACACACGGCAATACAAATTGAGTTCACGGCAGGAGGAAACCAAGTCACGGCAAAACAAAAGACCAAAAGCCACGGCAGAAGTAAAATTTCCACGGCGGAACTAAATTCCACGGCGAAAGTAAACATTTGTTTTACCCATAACACAGTGCAGACCTTTGCTCATAAAAATGGCGGAAACCGAAGTTCGCAAAGTGACATTATTAAATATTTGCTTTATCGGGGCTATAGTTATGGAGAGATGGTCGAAATACTCTCTAAGTGTTATGAGTGAATGAGTTTAAGCACGCTAAAAAGACGTCTTAGAGAGTGGAATCTTTCGAGACGAAATGTGGAATACGACATGAATGTTGTAAACACCGAGATATCCCAACTTTTGGATGGCCCAGACTCATCAGTTGGATATCGCTCTATTTGGCATGCTCTACGTTTAAAAGGCATTATAGTACCACGTGTGGTCGTGCTCGACAGCGAAGGTCGAGCGAAGGATAGTCTCCCCCGCAGCCGTTATTAGGCTGATAGCACGTGTGATTTCCACATTCTTCGGAGAAATGCGCATGCGTCTCTTCCTACTTCTGCCGTGGAATTTAGTTCCGCCGTGGCTTTTGGTCTTTTGTTTTGCCGTGAAGTTGTTTTGTTTTGCCGTGACTTGGAACTCAATTTGTATTGCTGTGTGTTTGTTGGTTTCTGCCGTGAGTTCTTGTTTGCCGTGACCCTTATGGGCCACCGTATTTAAGCGACCATAGCTTGAGCTTTATAAAGTATGCGACTTTCGGGTCCAAAATGAAAATAATTTCTATGAAGATTTTTCTTCGTTTTTTGTTTCTATCTTATTATTTTATTAATTTTTTAAATTCATAGCAGGAATTGCAGTACTAAATCTTGATGTTGTAGGTAAAGGATCGATTGTGGGTGATATTTTTGGCTTTAATTTTAGCGGATATTTGGGAAAAATTGGACCCAGAAATACGTCACAACTTTAAAGCTCTATTACAAAATAATTAAGGTTCCATTAGTGCAACAAAGCTTATGTAAGAGATAATAAAACACTTTGCAGTTTGCCGGTCTTAAGTGTTATCTAATCACAAATAAATCTCTTGAATTACAATTATCATTGTCAAAATTTGTCAACAAATTTCGATTATCCTATTAATTATTCGATAAACAACTGATCACTGAGACCTCTTTTGATTATTTTTTTTCTGTATTTTTGTAGTTATGTATGTATTGTTGGGTGGCGTAGCGGTATAAAACGTTCGCCTCTCACCACTGTGAGTCCAACGGGTCGGGTCGCTGATGCCACATGTGAGTAGAGTTTGTCAGATGTGTTGTTCTCTCCCTTGCCACGAGGGTTTTTCTCAGAGTTCTCCGGTTTTCCTTCCTCCATAAAAGTCAACATGTGGTAGTGTGTGAGAGTGATATTACCCCCAATAGACCTCTTTAGCTTCGTATGCAAATTGCCCATTTCAGACCACGTGACATTCTCTTGGGAATTATTCTTTTGTGATGAACGTGTTATAATATTAACATAAAAAAAAGTATCAACTCCCAAGAGTGACATCACGTG
This sequence comes from Stichodactyla helianthus, assembly GCA_015163945.2. NCBI lineage: Eukaryota > Metazoa > Cnidaria > Anthozoa > Actiniaria > Stichodactylidae > Stichodactyla > Stichodactyla helianthus. The sequence goes on from WUAP02136106.1 coordinate 9,070, forward strand.
GTCTGAAATGGGTAAACAAACAACGAAGCTCAAGAGGTCTATTAGTACGGAATTCGAAGCGCTACTATACACTTAAATAATTAAGAGGTTCGAAGAATTTTCTCTTCTTAAGTACTGACTTATGACAGAACTATGCTGAATTAAAATTAAAATTATCCCCACCCGATACTACTGATTAATCTAAATGACCTTTACGTAATTGTCAAAACCCTCTAAATTGTGGAACTCTCTTTCGACAGAGATTTTAAAAACACCTAGCATAGGTTTTAAAACACTACCATCCCGTACGGCAAAAAATCAAGAAATATTCTAGTAAAAGTAATCTTTTAATGGAATTATTTATATTTACATATATTCTATTCAGGGCATGACACACTTTCATTTCAGCTAGTTTTAAATCAGTTAAAAATTTTATCCATTCCTTCCTTCATTCATTCCTTCCTTCCTTCCTTCCTTCCTTCATTCATTCTCCATTTCTCAGTTGCACTTGAGCGTAATGAGCCTAAACTGTGTAACTGTCTCTTTTCGACTCATTTTAAAAACACCTAACATGAGTTTTGAAACGTTAACACTACCATTCTTTACGGCAAAAATTCAAGACATATTCTATTGTTAAAGTAATCTTTTAATGAAATAATTATATTCACATATATTCAACTCATGATACACTTTTATTTCAACTAGTTCTGAATGTGATAAAAATTTTATCTATTCATTTATTCGTTCGTTCAATTCATTAATCAATTAATCCATTCATTTATTCATTCTCTGTTTCTTGCAGTTGCATTTGAAAAACGTGCCTTCGTATATTCGGTAACCTAAGCAAGAAGGATCAAAAAGTATCAGAGATCAATATAACCTTTTGCCTCTTATTTCAGGCTGCATTACTTATTTCTAGAGGCCTCGTTGCTTTTGGTTCTGCCGTCAAGACTGAATTAAGGAGCTCTCTGGATGAATTCAAAAACCGGACTCGAAAGCTTTCGAAGTTTTTCAGCTTGTCATAACCTTTCGCTTTTATATAATCGTTATTACAGAACGTACGGCAAGTACGAGTAATTTGGTGCCAGCTCCGGATTCTCACGCTCTAGATCTTTGTCAATCCCTCGGCTAGCTAGGACTTCACACAACGTAGCCTTAGTAAAACTCAAATGGTAAAATTTTCAAAATGTAGTTTTTGGTAGAAGCGGGATTCACGGTAGATAGGGGGACTTCGTCAGGCAACTACTGACCAGCCCCTCAATCCGTCCCTTTTATTTATGTCCCATTATGGTGCTTGTTAGTGCCACTAGACTGAGCAGGAGAGTAAAGCGATTCAACTCGACGCTGATATTTCTTCTCGAATGTAAAATGCACCATCGCAGCAGTGTCATCATCGACAGGTATTCGCCTTCCAAGTTCTGCAGTCAGCGTAGTGTAAACCTGAACCACTGGTGGCGATGGGCTGTAGTCAGGATTGGTGAAGGGTCTTTCCTTGGTAGAACTCGCATGACGTCGAAAAAAGAGCTTTCCTGCTTTGGAATTTCTAAATCGCTTCATTATAGCGGTGTAACTTCGAGTTTTTCAGATCTATATTTATTATACAAGTATCTGAAAAAAATGCAGTCTACATGCCTTTTTATAGCTGACCAATGACGTCAGGCAATTTCAAAAACACTTAAGTACTTGCAGCTAAGAATTGTCTCTTATGGTATTTACCATGGTCATTAAGACCATACGTAGAGCAGATTTCGTATGACTGTGAAAAAAGTCGCGGCACGGTCCGTGCCATAAGCGTGCCTTGCCGCGACCGTGATGTTTTCTAGAATTCTAAAGTTCCTTGCCGCGCCTTGACCGTGTCCGCGCCGTGTTCGTGCCGCGACTTTTTCACAGTCATACGAAATCTGCTCTAATAACCACAATGCAATGACGTATGTATGGCGATGAACTATGGAGGGTAATACACTACCGGCTGAAGGACAACGTAGATTGGCTGAGAGAACAAAACCAACCAGACAATCAAACAAAAGGAACCAACTTGCCTTTTGTTTTTGGTTTCTATTGTTTGCTTCGTTCTATTGTTTTGACGTCTTTTGTATTCTTCTTTCGTTACGTTGTCCTTCAGACAGTAGTCAGCGACCCACTATGGAAAACAATATACACCTACTTGCAAGAAGGTTGTCATAGGGAAAAAGAGCATTTGTAGTTTAATGGGATAGGAATAAATTAAAATGACAAAAGAAGATCACTGAAGCTGAACTCTTTCTTTTGTTCTCGGAGTTCTTCAATGATCTTCTTTTGTCTTACAATTTATTCCTTTCTCACTAAATTACTAAAGTTCTTCTTCCCTATGACAACCTTTTTGCAAGTAGGTATATATGCCTCTCCAATTTATTTTTAACAACTGCTTGCAAAAACTGAACCAAAAACAACAAAAATAACAGCAGCAAAAATAACGTTCTGGGTCGCTTATTTTTAGGCTCGTATGGAAGGCTCGTCGAATAAAGTCGAATAAACTGGCTTATCGTGCGGCAGTGAAAATGTTGTTTGTCCTGAGCCATTTGCGCATTGAAAGTTCAGCGTCTATTTATTTTATTTTTATTCATTAGAGAACGGCGTGAGGGAGAGCATTTTGCATCGCTGAAAACAGGGGTTGTTAAAAAATGTGTCACATTTTACGGTGGTCGTGCATTATCTAACAGAATGCAGTAGACAAGGAGTAGGGGCAGTCCCCTCCCGGAATCATCTTGTTCCTAACTCGAAATTTTGTGTTCTTAACTGGAAAATTCTTGTTTCTTATGCAGAAATTTTAAGTTAGTAACTGGAAATTAAAAATAAAATTATCATGAAAGAAGTCGCATGAAAAAAAGAAAAAGAAAAAGAAAAAAAGAGAAAAAAGTAAAAAATACGTGGAGTTTATATTTGTTATTCCCTGTTAAATTTTACAGCACTGTAATAATACTACAATTTAAACAAATAAACAAATAATTTTTTTAAAAAAACGTGACAATTCTTGGGCTTCCTGTGCCTGCCCAGTTCAACGCGGTCTGTCATGACGTGTTCTCTCTCAGTCCTTTTATTTAAAACCAAAATGGCGGCATCTGAAGATCAGAGCAGCGAACTAAGTGAAATTCAGCTTGGAGTTTTAGCTCATTTCCAGGTACTTACCCTCTCTATACCAAGCCCAATGATTTTACAAACTATTCAACTTTGTGTGGAATTCAAAAACGGTTAAATTTAATGCTTTTTTAGGATATAACAGGAATCGAAAGTGTTGACCAATGCACAGCAATTCTTGAAAGACATCAATGGGACATCGAGGTTTGTCTTTTATATTTATTATTAACTTTGAACTCAATTACTTAAGGTGAAGTAGTTTTTTACATTATTGTTTAATATAAATACCTAATCGAACTTGGATTTCACACCAAGACGTCTAAAAAGCTCAATTTTCATTGAGTGCAAATTCCTCTTTCCTTGAATTAAATTTTGGTATTTTTGAGAAAAGAAAAGTCTTGATTATTTTACAAATTCTGTATCTCAATTTTTCTCCGCATTAAAAGTCTAGAGTTCTTCTTTTTCTCCAGTTTTAGCAAGTCTTTTCAAACCATAAGCAATAAAAATGATGTCAGCATTTTGTTTGAATTAATGCGATGAGAAAATGGATTAATGCTGTTGTATGTGATCCTTTTTTGCAACTTGCAATGTAATATTGAAGACAAAAAATCAATGCTGCTCGCTTGGGTATGTAATTTCTCTAGGATGCATTTCCCTGAGATTGGAAGGCACAGTTATTTAGGATTTGCACACATGAGTGAGGTCAGGGGACAAAAAGATTGAAAAATGATCTTAGGCCTGGTTCACACTAGCGTCGTAATCGTAATCGTAAGCAACGTACGCAGACTCAATAGCGTACTGCTCATTAACA
>WUAP02136117.1:0-12973 GCA_015163945.2 Stichodactyla helianthus
GCCGAAATCTCCAGCTGACCCGTAAATGGTTTCGCCCTGCCATACGACGCTTCAGCAATCGATGTCTGGATGTATGGCCCCAAATTAATTAATTGAAATAAAAGAAAAATCCGGAATTCCAGGATCCACATTTCGGAAAGTAAGGATTTGCAGTTTAACTAATCTTTATATCCAGTTAAGAAGTCACAACTTTACGCATGCTATAGCAATATGTGCAAAAGGGTCAATGTTACTGTTAGTGCCAAAGCCTCGGAAATTTCTAATAGAGGATCAGAAAATAACCAGCGGCTATGATCTGCCAGAACTAGCGACAACGGTGATGCGTAAAAATGAAAACCAATTTTTACTGTAACCAGTTATTTATTAATTTATTCACCCACGATTCTGGACGGTTTTGAACGGATCCGTGCAGAGGTTCTTTTCCCCTGCGGAAGGAACTTTTGCTAAACAGGCGACAAACAGATAAAATGATGGTAATGTATTGAACGAAACCTAAGGTTAGAGCAGATTTCGTATGACTGTGAAAAGCAGACGGCAAGGTAGTACCGTAAGCGTGCCTTGCCGCGACCGTGATGTTTTCTAGAATTCTAAAGTTCCTTGCCGCGCCTTGACCCTGTCCGCGCCATGTTCGTGCCGCGACTTTTTCACAGTCATACAAAATCTGCTCTATTAGACTAGAAAATACCATATCAATTCAGTTATAGGTCATTTAAATTTTAGTAAGATGTTACTGTTACGCAGGAGGTATTTCACGCCGTACACCCTCTCCACTTTCTCAGCCGCGCCCAGGATCAGCGGGCAGCGTACCTGGATCAATATTAAGGTAAAAGAAAATGAGAAATGACTGATATTTAATTTCATTATAAACACTTTATTATGCCATGTCATTTCAGTCAAAGTTAATAGAGGGGAATGGTTATGAAACTCGGCAAACTTCAAAGGGACTGACAATGAAGCAAACATGTATGTTGAGTACGGTTCTGACCGTGCACAATCTTTTGTTTTACCTTCATTTATTATGCTTGACTGACCTGACCCAAACGTTTTTATTGGCTGATTGTCTGATATATGTAGGAATGCTTTTGTTTTGTGCACTGTCACGGTTGGAAAAAGTGAACAAAAAGATACAACAATGGGCTTCATGAACATCTCATTCTAATGACTTTGTTTCCGTTAAACATTGAACAAGGGGAGAGAACAAATATTAGGCAGTGGAACAAAGGTGACCATGCAACAAGTGTTTCAAAATTTATAGTTTTATTTCTTCCCGCGCCTCCTACAAAGAAAACGTTCGTAAATTCTGTGTCTGTCTACTTGTACTTTTATTGTTGTTTGATTATGAACAAATTACAAAATTGGTGGTTACTTGCATTCTAAAGAGTGTAAATGTATACCCTTATAGCCTGGTCCTCACTAGCGACATAAGCATAAGCATAAGCAATATACGCAGATTCAGTAGGGTACTACTCATTAGCAGTTCTTGTCTTTTCTCACACCTCGGTGATCAATGCAATACTGAGTCTGCGTATGTTGCTTATGCTTATGCTTATGTCGCTAGTGAGAACTAGGCTTATTAGAGCACACGCCATATATCCGTGGAACAAAATTAAAGATGAATTGTCTAAAGACCTTACTCGCTTGGGTGTAATGTTTTCCTATTACAGACCTATTGGGAATACGATTCTTTGTTTGAGGTATATCCATATTTTAATGTTTCTTCTCAATTATAGTGCTTAGAAAGGAGGTTATTTTGGGTGAAAGACCCTTGGAAATAAATTCGGAAAAATAAGGTCTTCGTATAATTTCGTGGATAAATAAATAAGGGAAAGGCACCGTAAGTACCGTACATGATTGACGTCAAACGGAGGCAATCATATCGCGCAAGATCACTATTCATTCAATCAAAATGCTTTAATAAGGTACTGCACGTTTCTACAGTCATACTTAATTGCCCCTATATATACAGTAACCTACACTTTTCTTGACTAACAGAATGGCTTCCAGCCCAGGACAACAAGAAGCCGTAACACCCTGTATGTTAAAAGCAGCAGGAGCAAAGACTTTTTCGCCGATGGCTGTAAATTCTCCTATTTCACCATCAAGGTTAGAATACCAATTCGTTTAACAACCATTCAGCTATCACTCCCCTCTCACTGCCGTTACCCTTCCATCAAAAACGAAAAATGCTGACCTTTTTAGCTTGGTCGTAATGCTTTTCCATTTCAGTCCGCGTATCATCCCCTTGGGAATAAGATTCTTTGTTTAAAGTTCATACATATATTAATGTTCTTCTCGGGTATTTTCGAGAAAGAAAGAAACAAAACCCAAGTGAATGACACGTAATCTGAAATAGGAAAAGCTTACGCCCAAAGTTAAGAGGTCTATTCTCGAATCCAAAAAAGCGGAATATTGCTTATAAATTATATTTTCAGTAACAGCAAAGTTGGTTCTTGGACTACATCACAATCGCAAATGTCTAGTCAGAGTCATAGTCAACACCTGCCAGGGACAAGCACGTCAAGTATAACATACCTTACGCACCGTTCATCTTTAACGAATGCTAACAGTAAGTACACGCCCTTGTCATTATATGGCATTATAATAGCATTATAGATTGCGCAACGTGAATTAAAGCGCGAAAAATCAAAATCCTCGAAATCTGTCGCAACCGGATACAAAAGAGAAGACAAAATTTATAGTCTAATTAACAATTAGATTCAGTGTATTAAGAAGCATTTATTGGAAATTTTATTACCAAATCACAGGAGTGGATCCGGGGGAGGGGTGCAGCGGGTGAGCATCCCCATGGGATGAGCTATTTACAGTCAGTTATGGATTTAATACTATTTACTTTGGTGCTCGAGTTCCAAACATAAATGGTGCACCCCTCAAAAAAGTCCCGGAGGTGCACGCTATCCCTGCCCCCCACCCATCCGAGAAATCCTAGATCGGGCCTTAAATTGGTTATTCGTTCTATTTCTTTTTTTACGCTTAATAAAAAGGCGATGTGGAGTCAGGAACATCGCATTGTAGTCAGCTAGATCCTGCAAGACGTCAAATCCAGGTAAGCTGCAAAACTTTCGGGGGAAAGAATCATTTTTAGTTAAATTTCTTCAGAAGAACGAGTTGAATGCGGTCAAATTCAGAAGCATGGCAGAAATCTTAGGCCGTGTTTAGACTAGAACGTTAACCTGGGTTAGGTTGAACAACAGTAAACCGTCCCAGTGTAAACACGGCCTTAAGGTGATGTTACACGAGACGATTCATAACAACGATTTTTCGCGATACGCCGTTGCGCGAAAAGTTGATGCCGTGCAAAGGTGATGTTACGTGGGACGATTCGCATGTTATACGGCATCAACCTTTCGCGAAAAACCGCGTTATTGCGAATCGTGCCGTGTAAATTACCTAACGATCAATGACTGGCGAAAAAGGTATAGAATCGCAATCATTGCATTTTTGCAGAATGTTTTTGAAGATTACCTTGGTGCTTTTCTTACTGAATGTCGTAATTTTGTTAGCTGGGTACTTAGTGTGAGGGCAACACTTGCACATCAAATTTACTTCGTGGCACGAATTTGTTCCCTTTAGGATGATGATCACATCCAAAACCCTTCCATTTTCATTAGCCTCTTTATATAACACTGTTATTCATCTTGCAGCTTCATTATCAACCAAGAACAACACCTCTCCTTAAGGCACACTATTTGTAAGTACCAAAACAAAAAATTCACGGTTCTAAACCAAATAAAGATTTCCGATTTAATGGCATAAACTCATTTGTCATCATTAGTACCAAAGTATCCTGGAGCAGTGAAAAAATACTTTTCTTTAAAAATGAAATGCTCTACATGCTCTGTATTTACTATGGTTTGCGCATGTCTAACTTTTCTAACACCTCCCACATGGGTCAGAGCGTCAAAGAACAACTAGTTCTCAGAGAGACAGAGCGATTGTCACTGATCATAGCAAGGTTAATCTTACATGGTCTAGGGGCCGACTAACCTCTCCCTTGAGGCTTCGGTCGAGCTCCCTGATTAGTCATTATGGATAGCGGTGTTGGAGCCGAAATCTCCAGCTGACCCGTAAATGGTTTCGCCCTGCCATACAACGCTTCAGCAATCGATGTCTGGATGTATGGTCCCAAATTAATCAATTGAAGTGAAAGAAAAAAACAGAATTCCAGGATCCACATTTCGGAAAGTAAGGAATTGCAGTTCAATAAATATTCATTTTCAGCTAAGAAGTCTTTACGCGGACTATAGCAATATGCAAATTAATCAATGGTTTACTATTATTGCCAAAGCCAATATCGGAAATCTCTAATATATTACGTTTGATATACCGTCGCAATTGCCACTGGTATTGGAATGCGCTGCACTTTGCTATACAATGTTTTTAGAGGGATACAACGTTTTGAAACATTTGGAGTGTAGATAGATCGTTGTATTTCTTGGTAAAATACGATAAGGGTAATCCTTCTTTTCGTTTTTTCCACAGGACCGCACCAGGTAGTGCGCATGCATCGCAACCTTAAAGGTACTTTTCTACATTATGGCGAGTAGGCGCACAGAGACTTTCAAATGAAATGTTTCTCTCACGTAAAAGGCACAAAAGCCCATACATACACACACACACACACACACAAAAAAAAACAGTGACCAACATTATGACAGTTTTAATTAAAATATTTCACCAGATATTCACAAGATTTTGGTTTTACGAAATTCTGAGGTGCCCAAACCCCTTTATCGTATGTGTCTGCTGGATATTGGGAAAGAAAAGAAGAGATATGTCGAGAGCACTACACAAGGTTTATTATCATAGCTTTTCTTTGGAGGCATAAACCTGTTGTAAAACGTCAACAAAAATGCCCTATCTTTCCGTCATTCTTAGGCTTGGCACATGAATCACTTACTTTTACGAGTTACACGCAAGTGAGCAACATACTACTTGGATGCGTGACGACATTTTACCAAGCTAAGTTGGAGTTAAGCTTCCTTTCCATGCGTGTGTTTTTAAGCAGTTTTACTAAAAGATTCGAAATGCCTCCCATAGGGCAAAGCACCAAATGAGACTACTTTTAGAAAACACAGCTGGTGTCACTGATCATAGCATTTAAGTATGAGACGCTGTTATTTTAACAGGAAACCACTGAAAAAGCTAAAAATATCGGATAATGAATAGTTTAGGTATTATTGTAACGATGTGTTCGAGTCAGAAGTAAGATACTCTGGAGGAACTTGGTTTCTTCTTCCGGCGAGGCGTTTGCGCAAATCTCTGACCTCGGACATCAGTTCCATTTCGCGTTTTTCAAATGTTGCTCTCCTGCGCTCTATCGATGGTTCTAAACAATGTAGATAAAGTGAAAAAATAATTAAAAATAGGAATCGACATTCCAGTTGTTTTACAGGAAAATCCCCAATAACAACAAAAAATGGAAAACAAGCTGAGCGAACAAGTAGCTGCGAAAAGCATTGTTAGACAAAACCTGTGGCCTTCAATCTTTGTTTTCAAAATCATTTCTCGCTTGGTTTTTAGAAAATTCAGAGATGAAATTTCACTCTGTTTAATAGTTTTGGGTTTTTCTAGGAGTCAAAAATACACTGGATTAAATTTTCAACTGTTTTAAGGTAGTAAAAAAGTGGTCGAACATAGGGCCGGCCATGCAAAATCACAATGGACTCTGATTGGTTAGAAAATTTATTTCCCAGGCATTAGGAAGAAAAATTTGGATATGGGACTATGGCACAAAAAAGCCTTTAATAAGAAGATCACAGTGAGAAACACATGCGCCAAATGGCACAGGAAAGGGGTATGTTAGATGAGCCATTTTGTGTTGAAATGCGACTATGGCGCATGGTGCGGGCGTTTTCCGATCCCTGATTTCCGCTCAGCTGGAAGGGACCGTTCATGATTTGTCCCGGGGAAGAGGGCTGGCATGATTCATCCAACCCTAACCCTAAACATCATGATTCCTCTCTCCTAAACACAGTCATTTCCTCTTTCTATAAATATCATTTTTGTAATCCTGAAATTGATGAAATTTTGATGTCCGCCTCATTCTTGCCAGCCCCCACCCCCGCATAAAAAATTAATTGTCCCTAATTTAAAAATGCCAGATAACTTCATGTTTCTGGCATTTTTCAATAAAGTTTTGGGAGCACAAAATTGCCCTTTATATGGAAGATGAGATAAAATAGGGAATAGACCTCTTTACTTTGGGTATAATGTTTTCCCTTTTCAGATCACGTGTCATTCCCATAGGTTTTATTTCTCGCTTTATAAGATACATTTATATGTATGAACCTCAAACGAAGAATCTTATTCCCAAGAGGATGACACCTGGTCTGAAATGGGAAAAAATTACGCCCAAAGTAAAGAGATCTATTAATAACGGGATTACCTGAGTCGTTTCGCGGTGTACTAACTTCAGTATCTTCGGCCTCGGTACTGGTATTACTGGTTAGGTTGCTCATAGGTCTTCTAGGCTGCGGTCGACGGATGTCTCTTAATCTCTCTAAATATAAATGAAATCAGTAGGTTAGGGCTCGGACACATGATGAGACGTTGCTTGCAACGGGGAAATCGCACCGTGTGTCCACCCGTGCAACTGTTTCGCGCGACGTCGCAGTAGAGAGAAGTTCTACTTGTTCGGGTGGACCCACGATTTCCCCGTTGCAAGCAACGTCGCATCGTGTGCCCCAGCCTTTAGAGGAAAAGCACAACAAACTCCAGATACGTTTGTCCTAAAGTACCTAGGGACCACACTCTTCATGTTAAAGATTCTTACCAAATGATTCATCTTCACTTCTACTGAAAGTGTCACGTGATGGTTGGTTTAACATCTGTGTACGTCTGCTATCATCCTGAGCAGCTTGCAATTTCCATTGCCTCAGTCTTGACATAGTTGAAGCCACTTTATCGTTCTAAGAAAGCAATCAGTATCACATGCTCAGCCAAACATTTTCGATAAAATTTAACCGACAAAAAGTTCGAGAATCCGGATATACACTACTCTGTACCTCTTTATTCTCTAGCTGTCGAGTCAGCGCCTGTAATTCTGCTTCTCGTCCTTTGTTCTCTAATGTCCGCCTTGTTAACTAAAAAGGGTAAATGGACGGTTATTTTGCTTTATTTTTCTTCCGGCTTATTTATAACATTTTAATGTTTAAAAATTAAAATTAAAATTCGCCTTTCTCGCGCGGCGGACATGTTTAGTGAAACAATATATTTCACCCATCAAGCCTCGCACAGGGTTTCGTGCTGAGGTAAAATTTAAAATTTCAGGAGTATTCAAGGACCCAGATATGATTTTTCAACCAAACGGGCCCTTCACAGTACCCGCCCTTGTTTGGGGGAAGGAAATGCCTGCTACATTTTGAATTATCAATATGAATATTTTCCAGCAGCAACCGCTTACGATTTCCTTGTCATTTATATTTATATAAAAAACTTTGCATGAACAGAAATATTGGAATCCTTTTCTACTAGGGCTTTTCAAGTGCTCTTAAATGCCAAAATTAAATTCAAGGAGTTTTAGGAGTAGCATGACCCTTGCTCGTATTCAAGCACTTCAGAACGAGTTTTCCCCGGGCAAAGTCAAAGGTTTTTATTCTCATAGGAATAAATCATAGCTGACGCGTGAGAAAGTCTACTGAATTTTTTATGAACTCCTGCGCGAGTAGGATGCACAGTAGCCAGGGGCCTGGGACTGCCTACTTTGAACTAGATATTGTGAGCCCACGAGCATCCTTTATACCTTGATTTGATCCAACTCTCTTTCCATATTGTCCAGCCTAGTTTTTAGACAAATTTCTTCATCTTTTTCGAGATCTTGTCTCTTATTTTGTACTTTAGCCAAATCCTCTTGAACAATCTGCGCGAAAGAAAACATTTTACTCGTTACGAGTGCATATTTCTGGTCTTGGATGATGACAATAGACCCTTTGCAGTTCAATTTTGTGGACAAAACAATGGAATATCTTTCTGTATGTTGTAGGGGTTATGGAAGTTTTACTCTCCACAGGGGGAAGACTATGAGGTGTATGGTAGCCAAGGCTCAAAATTTTTCCGACCCCTCACCCCCACCCCCACGCCATAATAAAGCCCTCTCTAAGAGCTAGGACACACGATACGACATTCCCTGCGACATTGCTTGCAACGGGAACATCGCACGGTATGTCCACCCGAGCAACTGGTTGCGCGCGACGCAGAAGTAGAAACGAGTTCTACTTTTGGATCGCATGGTGTGTCCTAGCCTGAAGCAACAGCGATAGCAGTGAAATCAAGCACTAATCCAAATCCGTCCTTACTCTTTGCGAGTCGAGATCAACCTCCTGCATTACATCAAGGTTGCGTCTAAACAAATCCTCCTCAAGTTCTTGCTGCTTGCGATGAGTGTTCAGCTCTGTACGCTGTCTTAATGAAGACTGAAGCTCATCTCGAATCATTTCCTGAGAAAAAAGTTCTAATTAACTCGAGGCCCATCTCAGCATGCTGGGACTCAATCTAAGGTGGCTTTATATCTGAACCAATCACCAACTTCACATAACTGTTGTAAGCACAAGTAATGCCTACCAGTGTCACTTGAACCCAACCCCTTTACTAACTGGTTGATTAGAAAAATTCTGGTCTGAGTGGGATTTGAACCCACGACCTTCGGAGTTCTAGCCCGACGCTCTACCAACTGAGCTATCAGCCCTAATTGGGAGCAGTGGTGAATCAATACCTGTTGTAGCATCTCTTTTTGGGCTTGAAGCTCAAGTGCTTTGATATCTGCATCTTCCACTGCAGCCTCTGTTTCTTGTTCTCGGAGTAATGCCTGGATAGATCAATGGTATCAAACTATTAACAACTCTGCCGCAATGCGTTGTTATTATTTTTCTTTCGTAAGAAGGAAAAAAAGTCTACGTTGTTTTCCGTTTAGCTCACTACTGGGCGCGGAAATTACTTTATTTATTGAGAAAGATTTATATCACAATGAAATCTTTTGAAAATCTTTGGGGTTTAAAGCCGAATCTACATTGACAAAACTATTTGTTTTCGAGATGCTCGACGTGTAGAATCACAAAAATTGACAAGTTTTTCCATGACATTTTTCTAATGGCCCGTCGAGTCACGTCTGACGCAACCTTGAGGAAAAAGGTTAATATGATGTCGGTGGATCTCGAGTATGCAAGCGCGGCATTACCTTTCTTTCGATCTCATCGTCCAGTCTTCTTAGTTCTGCCTCGCGCTGGTTTTGTTGATAATGCAAATGGCGCCTGCGAGCTGCATCCAATAACTGAAGCTCACGCAAATGAACTTCTCTCTTCATTGCCTGAAGCCTGGAAAACAATCACTGGATACCATTGTATCGAAAACCACAGAGATTTGAAATAAGGAAGACTATAGTAAATACGATTAATTCCCTTTCATGAAGCACTAGTTTAAGAGCGGATTTCGTATGAGTGGTAAATGACATGGCAAATTCGCAGCCGTACCGTAACAGTACCGTACTTTACCATAGCCGTTACTACGTTTTGCGATTGGACGATTCACATGAAAACAATGGCAAACTATATTTCAGTGTTACAACATACCATACTGTGTACGTGCTGTAAGGCATGACCCGTGCGTTTCCCACTCATACGAAAACCGCTCTAAATCGATGTTGGATACAAATAGACAATGGTATACATTTACTGCATTTTGTGTACTCCAACCTCGAATTGAAACCATTGTTTTCTGGTTATTCCAGCGAACTCCATTACCGTTATTACCTCTTCCTTTGATTCAAAAGTTTTTCTTCTTCCTCAGCAATCATCTTCCGTCGCTGGTCCTCAGCATCAAGCATTAGTTCTTGTTGTCTGTAAAATGCAGTTTCCTCGACTTGACGCTGCTCTGTTTGTTCTTTCATCTCATGCGCAATTTGTCTGCGGAAGGAAATAAAGATTACTACGCACCCTAAAAAGTTGTTTTAAAGAAAAACGCCAAAACCACTCACACCTTTGACGCAAATATTCGAGCTCTTCCTGGCGAATTCTCTCTCTCTCTTGAACCTAAAAAAAATATTTACATTGAAAAACATTGACCTTACGACACAAAACCTCGCATGTCAGTTTGCCTGTGGGCTTGTCTCGCAACTAGCGGAGTCATCCTACTGGAGATGAAAATCAAGACTATGCCGTATACATACCTTACTGCGCTCCTGATTTCTGAATTATAAACAATTTCTTATTTTAATGCGCAATCGAAATTTGAATAAGTGAAAAAAACAAGTTTCCACATACTAGGTTAGTTTATAGACAGCGTTTCCCTAGGTTCTTGCTTACCTGATAGTCCACCATGAATTTAGGATACTTATTGAACACTGGATACTGTCCTTTGGTCAGCGGTACAAACGGCTCGAGCATCCTTTTAGGGTGGATGTCCGCTGGCGTGTTGTCTTGCAGACGATAGGCTTCACGGATGACAGCACTAATGTCGAGGGCATTACGATTATGAAAGAAGTACTGTGTGTGAGAAAAGCAATGATTACAACAATAACACAATACGGGCGTAATACTTCTTATAATATACAATAAAAAACGTTTTTCTAGTTTGATGTCTTCCCATCGCACACCACCTTATTCTCTTCAGTATTACTTCTTTCTTTACGAGAAGCGCACAAGAAGATGAACTAACTTGCATACAACGGCTTATCTAGTGTTACGACCACATGAAAAGAATTATCTTCATTCTAATAAATTTGGCTTAGAGCGTAGTTTGTCTGCGTTTAGCTACGACTAATTCGCTTGAAATGTCCATGCGTATGCTCAGTTTCCCATAATTTCTTTATTAGTTTCCTATTTTTTATATTTTTTTCTCTTACAAGTTTTAAGGATTTTTAAGCTCTTTTTCCAGGGTTTGAGGACCCGGTCTCAATAGATACCCTCTCGAAAGCGCTCCATTGAATACCGTGAAACGAGCATTTTCGTTTGCATTGGTTTGGACACACTGACTAAAAGAAACAAAAAGCTTTTGAAATTGAAAACCTCAGGCTGAGTAAACCCAACGAATCGCGCAAAGCATTGTTGATCAAAACCTGCGGCCCTTCATTCTTTGTTTTGAAAATCATTTCTCGCGTGGTTTTTACATAATTCACAGATGAAATATCACTCTGATTAAGAGTTTTGGACATTCCTGATACTCAAAATATAGTTGGTTCATTTTTCAATAGTTTTCAGGTAGAAAAAACTGCTTGAACGTAGGGCCGGCCATAAAAAAAATCATAACAGACTGTGATTGGTTAGAAAATTTAATGCCGCTCAGCTGTTTTTTACGATGAAAGAGACTCGAGTTAGTTTCATTACACATCCTTCGTTATGTAAACAGTCTGGTTTTGGCGGAAATTATGACTTTAAATTAGCCAGTATTTTTTACCTCAAAATCTTCCTTCACTGTACACTGCAGCAAAGCTTTTCTTGATGACGTCACGTAAGCCACGACGACCATCAAAAGAAATGAAGGATGATTGGAAAAGACGTTATCCCACACGCGTAACCATTCCTCCTTGGTAAGAACCTCAGACAGCAGTGTCTGTAGCAACGGCCAGGCGTACATCTGGAGGACAATGATGACGACAATAGTTAGATCATGATCACAGTAGAGGAGTTTCATGACGGCCATCTTGGAGGTCAGGAACAATGCAATATATTCACATGTAAAAAGATTTTATTTTCCAGAGATGAGAAAAATCTATCGTTTTGCCCTCATAAAAATATGGCCAGTGGGACCCCTCAGTAAAAATAGAAACACCCCACACGCGTGTAACAAACCATTGGTTTTTCTAATATTCTCTCTATTAACTATACTATGGTTGTTCCATATAAGACTGAATCCAATGACCGACTAACCCTTGTAAGCGTCATTACCGGCGGAATCATATTTTTCCCTCCTGGGCCTGAATTCACCTTTACGAAGTTTAGAGAAAGACTGGACATGAACTCTATCCCGTTCAACCCAAATTCAATCCCAGAATCAAACGCAAGATGGAGTCACCTTTTGATCTTGTCCCCAAATTCAGCCCCACAATTCTGTGCGTCACGAGCACGTTTCCAGTATTCGGCTGAAATTCGAAAAGGTAAATTTTGTTTACTTTTTCGGACTGCGAACGAACTCGTACCGTATAGGATTGTGGGGCTGATTTTGGAGAAGCGAAATTGCGGATTTTTTTTTTATCTCGCCGGCCAAAAGAAAGGAAGGCTGTTTGCGCGTACTGTAATTTATGTACCGATTGCCGCATGGACCAAGCGGCTGTGAGCATTAAAAAAATGAAAGAAACGAGATTCCATAACTTACGTACGGACCAAGCAAGCAAAGTTAATAAGTTGGTGGTCCGTGCCGTAAGTTATGGAGCGCAAATGAGTACGCGTGAAATTACCTCGCCACATAATGAGATATTTTCAGCAAATAATTTTCTAACTTAAACTTAACATTACTGTAGGCAACATCGTGATCGATCACCATTATCATGATAACTCCATGTGTTGATTAGAGTCCTTGGTATGACATTCAAATTACTGAACTGTATTTAAGTAGAGTAGATTAATCGGGGAAAACTTACCTTGGAAGTGACATTATAGTTGACAAAGTGCTGCATTAACTTTTTGTCGTGGTAAGCGAGAACATTCTCCACCATACCAAGAACATTAACAGGAGGATTAGGGAAATATTCAAACCAATGTTGACACCAGTTAACTGACAATCACATCAAAAGTACAAATCAAACAAACAAACAAACAAACAAACAAACAACAGTATTTACAGACATACTGCGCCTTTCGATTGAGCTTGGAACGGCTAGAGTTTTATCGATTAGTTTCAACGTACAAACAATATACTTATGTCATAACATCATGTTGTCAAGGTCGGGCCTGCATGTTGTTAGGTAAAAAATTTTCACGTGCTTGCTTTCTGATTGGCTAATCAAATCAACTTGAAATGCACA
>WUAP02136128.1:0-28547 GCA_015163945.2 Stichodactyla helianthus
ATTCTTCAACACAATAAAATGAGAAATTTTGGGTTTATTATTACAGTGTTTTAACTTATGTATCATTTGAAAGTATTAATCTTTATTATTGAAGGTCGATATGAGCTGAAAGAGTTTGTAATTCTGTTGTCCTATTTTGTACGAAAAAGATGGCCGCAAGCCCCATCTTTGAAAAATCATATCTTTTAAATGAATTGGGTGACCCCCATTTTTTATTTCATTTTTCTATTCAAGCACTCAAAATTGATATTTGTGTCGAGTTTTAAAAAAAAATTTTGACAAAAAATTGCACGATCGCATTACCTTAAGAACTTCAATGCACACGACGTCCTCAGTTATAGATTGAACTGAACGTTTGAAAAACGTGTGAAAAAAATAAACATGTTCAACTGACAAACAATAGATACTGTTACAGCCACCAAAAGACCACTATAAGAAAATCTATTAGAGAGGCGTAAACCAAAGATTTTAAGAAGCTTTCGAACCTACTCATTTTACTTTTATGGAAAAATAAAAAGGTACTTTTCTCTTTTAAGCAAGATTTCAATCTTTTCTAGGTTGCAAACTACAAGCAAGTTTCGACCTCGAGAACGACACTTTTGGTTCCTCTTACTGACAAAGCACAGTTAATATCCTTGTTTTTATCCAAGTGTGTTGGCGTTGGCGTACTGTTAGAGACAGAAGTCTTGCAGGGTAACACAACTGTATTCTGCTTAGTCCCAGAAATCTTCCTCTCCCTATAGGCCATTTTCTGCTCTCTCATGCACTTCAGGTAGCTCTGAAACCCTCTAGCGAAGTCTTGGTTGAGTGTACCGTATATTATGGGATGCGCAGCGCTCGTAGCGATCACCAGAAGGACGCAGAACTTCTTGGCTATTGAATCAGGGTGGCCAAAAACGCTGAACAGCCATGTCACGTGATATGGTAGGGTGCAAAGTGCGTTGACAGCTACTATCACGATCAACATCTTTATCACCTGACAAAAAGAGCGAGAAAAGAGGTGCTTAGTAATTAATCTTTTAATTGTCGTGTTCGTCGGCCTTTTGACACGGTTTTGTGATTAAGAAATCAAGAAATGTGAGTGAAATTGTCAAGGGATTTTTCTCGAGATTAGGGCGCATGCGCAGGTTTGGGGAAATAACGTTTTTTACCGGAAATTCGAAGAAAAATAATAAGATTACCAGTTTTAATGGCTTTTATCATGTGCCTTGGACAAGAGACCCTTAAACAAGGATATACGCAAAGCAGAACAGGTGATAAGTTATTGGACTTTCAGTCAAATATTGGCTGGATTTGAACTATAATCTACTCGATACAATGTATCTAAGATCCTATATTGGCCTGCTGTAGAGAGACTTTTCAATCTCTATCGATATAATTCTTCTGCGCTTCTTTTAAAGGCCTGATACAATGTCTTTGAACGTGAGGCAAATTCAGATAAGTTCTTGACCGCAGAACTAAAAATTTGGGGAGTTGGAAACGTGCAGCGCTCAAATGGCTTCCGTATTCAAGCATTGTGATTGGATAATTCACAATAGGACACTTGCGTTATTGCGTCATGAACCTCTACTACCAAAATCCCTTGCACACTCTTCTTTTGTTGAGTTGATTAGCACCAATTGTCTTACTATTCTCAAGAAGAAATACAATTTTGAATATGAAAGAAAATACGCGAAGCATTCTGGTAGGAGTGGTCAAATGATGCCATCATGCAAACGTCCTATTTCGCGTCTTTTCATTGGCTCAGAAATAAAGCCGTTTGGAAGTCACATCGTACGTGTCTTGCGAATTGATCCTCAATTTTTGAAGTTTTTAGCTCCTCCTCCTCAAGTAACCGTTGGACAATTCTTATTTCCTTTTTTGAAAATTTCTTAACCATATCGAATTTATTTTTGCACCTTGGTTTTTAAAAACCCCTGAATTATCGATGCGGCTTCAGAAATATTTTTCATGATCAAAACCGAAAGAAGAAAGAAAGGAAAGGAAAGAGGAAAAGAGAAGAAAACAAATACATTTAAAGAAAAAAGATTTTTGCTGAGATAAATCTGCTGTCATAACATTGAAATGGCTTCCCACAGCTGTCTCGTCCAATCACAATCAAGCACGAATACGTCGCCCTCAGCAAGACCTCTAATTGCAGTATCGATTTATTCAATCTCTTTAAATTCATGCTAGTTATACTATGAATTAATATAAACTACTTTTTTATAATTAAGAATGCGAGCTGTGATATCGTATCTAGCTTCTGACACTATTATAGCTTTGTAAGATTTTTGGAATCTGGTGTCAAAGCCGTTCGCTTCTATTGTTTAGCGTTAGAAAAGGGATTGATAATATAATCAAGAAGATATATATTTCATGCCATTCGAAGCCTTTCGAAAAAGTTAAATTCAATAACTTTTGTTTATTGATCTTGGCCTTTTTTACAGAATGATTCATTTGACATCCAATAAAGCTTAACAAATAAAGCGCGTTAACATTAATTTTAATTCTATTAAAGAAAACTCGTTTTCCGCTTACCTTTCTGTTTCTTCGTTCTCTCTGAACTAGGTTTTGCACCAAAGTATCTTCACCATCAGATGAATTCAGCTTCATACACACATGAATATAAAACGTAGTTATTATTGACATCGGGAGACAAAATTGCAGAAAAAATAACAGCACGAAGTAGATTTGCTCGAATTTTAAACTCGGCCATACATCCGTACAAACAGGATTCCCTTGACGGTAAATTACCCTCAGGGAAAAGTTCAAAGGTAGCGTTATGGAGGCAGATACAACCCAAACCAGAACCATTACAATTTTCGTTTGAGTAATCGTCAAACGTTTCTTTAAAGGATACAAAACTGCTCGATGTTGGTCCAAGGACATCACTACAAGAGTAGCAGACGAAGCTGTTATAAACAAATAAGTCAACATCGGAATAATTTTGCACAGAAATGATCCAAATGGCCAGATATAAGAGTTTTCCTGGTATGCCAGTCGAAAAGGTAGATTTACAGTCAAAACGGCGATGTCAGCTGCAGCTAAATTGCAAATCAAATAGTTGCTCACAGTCTGGAGTTTTCGACGTCTCAAAACCATGCGAAAAACCATTGTGTTCCCAAAAACTCCAATTACGAAAACGAGAGTGTAGCAAATAAGCTTAACGACCTTAACTGGGAGTGTTTCTGTGTAATTCGGAGCCGTTTCGTTGAAAAATGAAAACGAAGTTGAATTAATAGACTCGTTTCGACCATCCATGTTGGTGCGTACTTGGAGATGTTTCTTTCGCTTTGTAACCACAACTTCTTTTTGGCGCCCAAAGAAAGGATGAATTATTTTAGCAGGAACTTTTCCCAGCCACTCAAGGCTTACTGCATTTTGCTGATATATATTGATATGGGAGTTGATTTAAAAGCCATCAATTCAGAAATAACAGCTTCATAAATCAGCTATCTGGAATGAATAAGTTAAAAGCTCTAAGGAGATCTTACATCTTACTTGATGTGGTGAGTTTGGCGCCCTCTGACGAAGTATATTTAATTTTTGAGAAGGAAAAAAAAAACTTAAAAAATACCGCATATTGTAGTAGATAAAGAGCTTTTCGATAATAGTTTTATATGATGTAACGTAATTGTTTGGTACAAGGCCAAATTGATTCTAAACTGTGACACTTATTGCCTATTAATAATTTTCTAAATTATGATGAATTGTCACGTTTGATTGACTGTTTTTATGGCTTTTTTATCTTTGAATTTGTAGTATGAATCTCATAGGATATTCTTTCAAGTTAGCCGAAATCTAGAATATTTTCCTCTTATTCAGTAGTTAATATAACTGCGAACCTTCAGGCCAAAACGTTATATATGGAGTCAGATTACATTAAATAAACCTTTTAAAAGAATCTATGCAAATTTAATTTCAAATGGTTTTGATCCAGAAAAAAGATAGCTCAGTTAAAAATAATGTTTTGCAAATATTTTGAATTGAGTTTTCTTTTCGGTAAACCATCTGTGGTAGAGTGTGATACCACAATACAACCTCAATGTATGGAGAAGTGCATTTCAGTTTGTTGTGTATCTATCTATCTATCTATATAGCTAGTTACATTTTCTATCGCTCACTATCACTAGCCAATCATAAATCAGAAAAATATCCCCAGCCAATCAAATTTCGTTACTAAAAATATTCCGCTTAGCTTATCGTATTCAAAGGAAAATGCCATAATGTCCTAATGATCTTTATAAATTTCTTTTTTAGTTTTTCCCCCACCCAAAATCGAAAACTCGTGTGTAAAATAAAATGTCTGAATGTGTACAACAGTGCACTCTTAATTCTGCATCGAAATTTTCGTCGTTTAGTTATTATAAACAACATAGATTGTAATAGCTTCTCTATCTCCAAAAACTAACAAACGAGAAACGCCAGTTAAGAGGCGTCGATTTACAGTTTTTGGCAGCAGTACCATTGTTTAATTCGAGATAGTCCGCGTTGAGTCATGATTTCTTAACTGAAAATGAAAAGCTCTTATCTGGAATTCCTTATTTCCTGAAATTTTGATCTGAAATTCTGTATTGATTTTAATTTGGGAACATATGACCTCAACAAATTAACGTGATGGCTGAAGTGCAGTTTCGTCATGTAGTCCATGAGCTAGATTCTGGAATGTGGCTAAAAAATGGCAAATGAAAAACCTCACCTATATTTAAGCATTTTTGCATTCTTTTTTTACTTTTTTGAAGAGACAGCCGATGAACATTTTCTGTGCTGGCTCTTCTTCATTCTGCTCAGCACGTAAAAGTCATTCTTAAAGGTACTTAAAGTCAAAATAAAAAATTAGAAACTTTTTCAATGATAACATATATGTGGCTTACTTACTAACCACAAAGGCGACAGTAACACTTGACAAATGCTACTCGAAAACCACAGTTAAATTATAAATTAACAACTCAATGTTCTACTTAAAATTATTGTGCAATTGTCTGCTCGGCTTAGGGGGCTTTCAATTATTATGAGGAGCAAAATTTTGAGCCTTGCTAACAAAAATTCACGGAGAAGATAAAATTATTTCCATGATTATGACATTATGACATGACATCATGTGCAGTTTGAAAGCTCTAACTGGGCGTGCAGACTTGCTGTCTGTATGAAAAGATTCTTCTTCTTCTTCTTTTTCGTTTCTCAGCATGTGTATCGATAATTGAACTCGTCAAAGGATATCGCTGGCGCCATTTGAGAAAAATGGTTTTCGCGGATATGAATAACTTAGTTAACAACAGGAATTTCGTAAAAAATGTCCAAAAATACACCACAGGTAGCCCAACAACATAATCCAAGGAATTGCCAAGAAAGTTTTACAAAAAGCTACTAAACCTAAGGAAGTTAGCTTTTACGATATGACAATATAACTAATCGGTCACTCAAACAGCGTTTACTTGTGTATTAATATCATTTTAAATTTATTTTGGAATTATTATTGATATACGAAGGTTCCTGATTCGTTGGGTTTCCTGTGCTAGACAACGATTGGCTCATTCAAGGGCGCGAAAGTGTCCCACGTGACAAGAGGCTGTGACATAGCAATCAATGTACAGGAGCGTGTAAAACTGTGAAATATTTGCTGCTAAAAACTTAGAATTTCTTCCTAAAAACTACTTTAGATTTTCTATAAAGAACACAGAAAGTTAGATTTAGAGTTGATTTACTTAGTATGTCATTTATTTCAAAGGTAAGTTGACTTTTTCATTGAAAAACATTAGCGCAAATTTGCAAGTCAAGCGAGTGCAGTTGTGATATTGGATCTCAAAATGATAGCGTTGCTTTTATTTCAAACACGCTGGAAAACTGCTACTTTCGCTTTGCTTACAGCAATTTCTTCGCATTCAAAAGCTGCCAGTTCTTTTCCTTTTAATATATCTTGTTTAAGTTTTAATGTTGTTGAATTTGTGTTTAGTTTTTCGGTTGACTTGTTTACTTAATTTTGCACGTGTTGATGGCTTACACAACTTCAGTGTGACTCACGAAAAAGATCTTAAATTGGAAAAGTTAAGAATTCTTCCTCTATCTGAAGGTATCTGTGTATTTCAAGGCTTTGTTTCCATGCGAGTCAAGTATTCATTTTTGCTAGTAAGGAAGAATAACAATTATTCAAACACCCTGAAACTATAATTTTTTGCCTTGAGGCCCTGGTACACTGTGAACTTGTGTACAATGCATTGAGAGAGTTTCACAAGGTTGTTGGACAGTGAAGTGGTCTTGTGAAACTTTTTTCACAGCTCAAGTTTTAAATAAAAAGTGGAAAGAAGTTCTACTTTTTAACTAGAACATGTTTCAGAAACGGTTCACAATGCATTTTACTGTGTAACAGGGCCTTTTAGTCAACACATCTTCATTTATAGATTTACCAAGTGCGCAACAGAAAATTTCATAATTTTGTACAGTTTTCCTAAAATGTCATGCAATTCAAATCAAATAATGAAAGAATTTGAACATTCGTTTTGTCAGCATCTGAAATTTGAGTTTAATTTCATTAACTTGGCGACACGCAAGTGACAACACATCATAGCACATCACATGGCACTGTCACATTACAGAACCATCGACTCTGTGGAACCAGTCAGTGTTCAATATCATTGCTCATCCAATTAACATACTTTGACACTGCACTATCACAGTCATGGCATGACATGTCTGTAGTGTAAGTTTTTTATAGTCATATGAAAACTGCTCTAACTACATGTGGCTGTGATGGTGATATGTCTCTATATTCTAATTGGCTGAGTCATAATCATTGGAATTACAATCCAGTTTCCCTGTTTTTCTGAATGGCTAAGTTACAACAGGTCCATCAGTCATAGCCCACTGGCAAAGAAAAGCAAATCAAAACATTGGTGTTTGCCTCATTTTTTGCCAAGGTTTTGGCAGTATTTTCTAGGTATTAGTTCTATCACTGACCACATAGTTTGTTTATACTAAAACAAATAGAGGTCTTATCTTCATGGCCTACAAATCAAATAGCCCACTCAGCTGTGCCTCATGAGCTATTGGCTAAGTTATAAATATTGCCATATGCATGCAGTTTGCAATATATAATGGTTTTCCAGTAACTTGCAAAATATTTTATGATGACAAATTTCATTTATAAATCCATTGTTATTTGGTGTTTACTTTTTTTAGGCCTTTGAGTATTTTGCTGCATCTCCTGCTAAAGCCGATCCTGTACCTGAATCAATTGCTGCTGAAATAGATAATAACATCATCGAACTCCAAGCTGAAACTGATGTAAGTAGTACTGGAAAGGCTAAAGAATATTTGTGTTTTCTGCTCATGTTTGAAGCATCTCATGTGTGACTTAGGGTGGGATACATTTGCGAGTGCTCAAAAAAGGACTATCGATATTTCCAGAAAATATTCATACCAAGGAGTGGTGCTTTCTAGGATGTTCTTTAGAGAACTTCCTGGGGATTAAAGGGTTTAGCATCTACCCTCTGTAATAGAGGTATGAATATTTTCTTTTGTTATATGGGAGGTAATTTCATGCACTTTCATAGGCTAATTTGCCATCAATAACTATGGTACAGATCACCAACCTTATTTCTATGTTCACTTGCCATATGATAAACATCTTATTAACCTTGCTTGCTTGGTCCGTATATAAATTATGGAACCTCAGTTTTCCCACTTTTTTATGGCCCACATGCTATGTGCTTGTGCCATAAGGTGTGGGAAAAACTCATTCCATAACGTATGGTACGGCCCTCATGCTTGGTTAACAAGAGGTATATATAACCTTTTTACATCTAGTCCCCACCTTGCACATGCACACAATGCAGTCAGAGATATTGTCTATGCTTTCTATGGCTATAGAATATATTTCTCTTGACAGGAATTTTAGAGAAGTTAGTCTCAGTCATGAACCACATTAAAAAAAGAGGAAGAGGTAGACCAAAAAAATGGGAAACACCTGCTTCAGGCAGTAGAAAGACTAGATCTTCAAAGCATGTTGTAGATCAAAACCTAGCGCAGTCAGATTTATCTAAGGATTCTAATGCTATAGAAGATGGAAAGAAAACTATGACTTCAGTAGCTGAAACTTCATTGCCTGATCAATACTTACAGCAGGCTGGTGAATCTCAAGGCTCTGTTGCCTTGGTAGACCAAAAGAAAAGCAAAGGGTCTGTTGTAGGAACTAGGCAGAAAACGAGATTGTCAAGTAAAGCTGACACAGATAAAATAGAGTGCAAGGCTCCAGGAAATAATAAGAACGAACAGAAAGTCTTGACAGGATATATTTATTCTGTTTCAAGTAAGTCGGGAAGGGACTCAAGCTGCCATAGCAATGACACTGCTAAAATGCCACCATTGACAGCTGAAATCCCAAAGACAAGATCTGGTAGAAAAACATATAAAACTAAAACTGAAGATCACAAAACCGGAGCAGATATAAAGCAGTTATTGGGAAAAGAAAATCGAGGAATTCATGTTGTCGAAGGAAGACCAAGGACTGAGCATTACATACAGAAAGATTTAGTCTTTTCTAGAGAAAGCCATGCACAAAATACCTCAAAACAGGAATCACTAAAAGGGAGTCCTGGATCTTCTATCTCAAGTGGTGCAGTTCTCAGTGCATCTTCTATATGTAGTTCTTCAGGAATTGGAGTACCAAGCACATCAAAAAAGGGTGAAAGAACAGCTGGTGTTACTGTTAAGAGCACAGAAAAATTGCAGTCAGAGACCAGTTCACCAAAGAAGCCAACTGCTAGTTCTTTATCTAGTACTGCAATAGGAAGAATAAAGACCAGAACAAGAGGCAAAATGCCTCTTACAGACTTGTCAGATGGTAGAAGGAATGTCACTAGAAAGAGCCCAGTTCTCTTAAAGTCAAAAAAGAATTCACCAAAGACACTGGCCAAAGGTTCTGGGTCTAGTCCTCTGAGAGGAGCTCACAGAATGGCAAGAGGAAAGTTTCCTAATGGGAAGGTGTCACCAATAGGTGGTAGAAGAGATGTCACTCTGAAGACAAGCAAAAGAAACTTACCAAAGATAACAAATTTGAAATCTCCAAAAAGTTCTCATGAAGCAATAGCTGATGTACCAAGCAGAGAGGTTTTTTCACCAGATAGAGGACAAAGTGATAGAATGAAAAGCCTAGTTTTATCTATATCAAAGACAAACTCCCCAACAACACCAGTTATGAAATCAACATGCAATTCACCAGGAGTAAGAGTGCCAAAAACACCTACAAAACAGAAGATTCCAAGCCCTGTAGTGTCATCTCCAGATCAAAAAAGTGAGAAAATCAGGACACCATTACTGTCAAGAACAAACATGGGCTCACACCAAACACTAACACCAACCAGAACCAGTAGATCATTAGATATGTTAGGATCCCCAGGAGAGAAGTCTTTGTCTGCTAGTAGAGTTAGCTTGGCAGGAAGCAGTCCTGTCAGCAGATGGCAAAGTAGAGAATATGTAGACAGATATGGAGAGGGAACTTCAGGAATAGTGGTAAGCTGTTGTATATTATGATCATTATTTATTACAGCAGTATTACTGGTTTTCATGAATGGGAAATGTGGTACTTTACTATTTTATATTTGAAGATAAAAATGACTTCTCATTTTTGTGAAATTCCTTGATTCCATCAAAATCAACCATTTGTAGAAATCAAGGGTAGGATACTGTTACATGCGTCTCACCTCTGAGTTCTTGGGTTCAATTCCTGACTCGGCATTCCATGTGAGTAGAGTTCTTGTTGGGTCTCTTCCTTGATTTGAGGTTTTTCTTTTGGTTCTGGTTTTCCTCACTCTACAAAACCAAACACGCTTAACTCTAATTCAATCTGTGAGTTAGCCATGCACTAACTTAGATCAGCTCAGAAGTTGTTTCAGGGTTTGATAAAATCAATGTTTTTATGTGTAAGTTGGTTACAGAATTACTTGTGCTATGTTAGGAAGGAAGGTCGTCTCAGGAAGATAGTGAAGAGTTTGCTGTCCTATCATGTTCAAGGCAGACAGTAAGTACAAGCATTTCTAGTGTTATGGAGTCTAGGATTGATGAAGATTGACACGGATTGAAAATACCTAGAATACGAGTGCACCATCTGCCATCTTTCTTCCTCACACAGGGATCCCAACCACAGGGATCCCAATCTAAATACACTACAGCATTGATTTACAATTTTATCAAAGTCAAAACATCACATTTCCAGACCTTATGGTAGTCGTAAAAACAGGAAAAAGTTTGTGTATATCTGATAAATGTTTATGAATGCATCTAATTTTTGTTATTTCCAGATGTCTCCTTCAACTGAGGACATGGACAAAGCAGATGATTCATCAGTATCAGAATATGATGTCACTGATGATGAAGCTCATATTACTGCTACTATGCAAGCTGAGGAGGAGAAAATCCACCAACAAATTGCCAAAGAAGAAAATAAAGAAAAAATTGAGGTGATTTCTGCATTCTGTCAAAGCTTCTATTAAATAGACCTCTTCAGATTGAGTTTAACTTCTGTATAATCCTTTTGCATATAGATATATTTGGTCACAGTAGCTATGAATGAAAGAACAATAGGTTTAGTGTGTACAGCTAAATAGTTCCTCAGCTCTAAAGAAAACACTTTATATAAGGTACACTCTTTGATGCAAAACAAGAAAGTTTACTCGAAAAACATCAGCAAAAATTGCGTAAAAAGTCTCGATACAGCTGTGCAAAAGAAGCAGTCAGGTTGCCATTTTTGTCTTGCTTCAACACTACTTTGAGATCTTTTTGACTGAAAAAGTTACCCGTGGTTATTGTTTGTTGTTTTTGATAAATTTTAAGCATTAAGTTATTAGCAAGCGGAAAGCAATATTAAACATTCTGAGTTTGTGTTGTTTGTTGCCATTTCAAGAAAAAGACTTGTGCATAGCTTTCCAATAAGATTTGACCACCAGCAAAAGATGTCAAAAAAAAAGATAATTCCATGAATCCTACTGAAGAAAAAATGTAACAGCAAATAAAACAATTCAAAACATGTTCATTAATATAAAACTATATGTTAAAATTATAATACATTCAAATTTCAAATATTTGACCTTGATTCTTGCCAAGTTCACAATACTAAGTCCTTGATTTCAGATACATCTTCTACTTTTTTGACTTGTTAAAGCACACATGTTGGTTCCTCATGGAAGGAAATCAATGAATTTTGAGTCATTGTTAGTTTTGAAGACATCCCGTCATAAACAGTGATTTGGAATGGGAGTAAATATCTGCTTTTCTGCCATTTATGAACACTGGGAAGAAATGCTTATTGAGCAAGCCACCATTTTGTCAAGGCATGTGCTTTTTCCCATGATGCTTTGTGCTGAAACTGAGCTGAATGATAATTGGGATCCCTGTGGCACTATGATGGGGGGAAAAATTGTAGGGTCGGTGCAAGAAAATAGGGCCAGTTGGACAACCAGAAACACACTTTTTTTTTGGCCTAAGTTTCTCTGTTTGAGGTTTATCCATATTAATGTTCTCAAGCATTACCATTAAACAAAGGAATAAGTCCCAAAGGAATGATACATGACCTTTATTGGGAAAATAAATATGCCCAAGCAAATAAGGTCCATTCTTGGCTGTACCGTCAACCCACATGTAGAGGTGCAATGTTCTTCCAAGTTTTCCTCCTTTTGCAAAAATGCACATTCTTTCTTCCTGTACAATACCACTATTCTTGTCACTAAGCAGAATCTATTTAAAATAAACATTAAAACTTATTGTCAGATAAGTTGGCATAAGGTACCTGGATGAGTGCTGGTTGCACCAGACCACGCCCAACCTTGAAGGTAACCATGGCAACTGGGCCCCAGCTTACCACCAGGTACCTGTCACTGATAAACAGTGGAAAATGACCTTACCTGTAAGATAGACCAACCAAATAGAGAAGGGAGCAGGGGGAGGGGGGGGGAATTTGATTCTTGCTGGCAGCTAATGAGGTGCCAAACTTGCAACACTGCAAATCCTGCCAGTATACCCTGCTGAAAAAGGTAGGAGCCCCCACATACCCTAGCACTATGAGGAAATACAGCTGAGCAGTCATGACTCAGTTTTAACTTTGCCTAAATTTCATTCAGGCTTATAATAAATAAGAAAGAACCCCACACATGTAACCCATTATCCTTTGAATTATTAATGGCATATTATTAATGCAGTGAATTATTATTTATTTATTTTAGTGCATGGATGAATGGGCTGTTATGCAAGAAAGTCAGAAATTTGCCAGGCTGCAACACTTGCTCAACAAGTCAAACATTTACTGTCAATTTTTATTGAAAAGAATGGAAGAGCAGCGAGAAGAAGAGAATAAGAGACAAAAGAGGATAGCTAAGAGGTTGGAAAATAAAGAAATAAAAGATGCAGCCAAACAACAACAGGTATGATAAACATGAAAGGGAAATTCTCTGATAAACCCTCCTCAGAACCTCCCCACCCCTTGGAAATTCCAATCCCCCTCCATGGGGGAGGTATGGATATTTTCTGGTACTACACAATATACACTCCTCAGACCCTCCCCACCCCTTGGAAATTCCAATCCCCCTCCATGGGGGAGGTATGGATATTTTCTGGAACTACACAATATACCCTCCTCAGACCCTCCCCACCCCTTGGAAGTTCCCTTGGATATTTTCTTGAATGAAACCATACTATATATTCTGTAGGTGCAAAGAAGATCAGCGAGAAGAAAAGAAAATGATCAAACAGACAGCCAGGGATCTACTGATAGTAACCCACCAGAACCTGTTATGAAAACAAAGAGAGGGAGAAAGAGAAAAGCAGAACAAAGCACCAGCAAAATATCAGATTACATTACTGAAGAGGTAACATACTGAACAATATGTGCCCCTAGAGTGTTTCTTACAAGTGGGAAAAAATAAAAAAATTGTACTAAGCTTTATTGTAGCTGTGCCATACTTTTAATTACTGTAACAGTAACTATGCTCAATGATGCTTGGAATTTTAGAGCAGATTTTGTATGACTGTGAAAAGCTCAAGTCATGGCAAGGCACATCAAAATTCTAGAAAACATGGTTGCAGCAAGGCATGCTTACAGCACCGATTTTTTAAAATTATTATTATTAGTATTTATTTCACAATCCATATTCAATTAATTTTACATTATTTTTACATATATACATATATAAATAGTTGTTAAATAATACTACATTATTTACACACACATAAATATAGTTTACATGTACCACACACACGCACGCACACAGACTATTTCATCCTACCTGATCCTTTTTTTAAATTTAGCAGTGTCCTACTCATCCTACTCCGATTGTGCCAGAAGCTTTTTACAGTCATATGAAATCTGCTCTATTTTACAATTTACATGTGAATCCAACTAAAATGGTCAATCTTGATGTCATCTAGTCATCTGAATTCATCGAAAATTATTTTATGTTTTATTTACCTCTAGGCCATTGTCAAAAGACAGAAACTCAATGAGAGTAAAAGCCCAGCTCGAAGTCCACTTAGTGCTCGCAGCCCAGAACAATGTGTGCCTAATACACCCAAAAGCTGCTCTCCAAGGGTAAGTTCCAGTCAGGGGAAGAGGTTGAAGATTTAAATTCACTGGTTACTTATTCTTGACTTTGAGGGGAACTTTGCATATATACAATAGCTTGTTATCCTTTACTGCACATGAAATGAAACCATTGTGTTCATGCAAAGTGCCCCTCAGATTTAATGCAAATGAGCCAAAACAAAATACCTTATGGATCATGAGAAAGCAGCATAAAAAGCATTTAAAAGTTGTGTTGTAACCCTCCCATGCCTGAAACATTGAAGCATTCTACCCCTGCCCTTGGTCCTGGATTCTTTTTAGAGTTAACGAACTGTAATTTAAACTTTATATTTTATTTTATTTTATTCATCAGAAAGACAAGTCTGCTGAAGGAGAGGATGTTCATCTATCTCAACCAAGTTTGATGACAGGAGGAGTTATGAGACCTTATCAAATAGAAGGATTAGAATGGCTCAAGGTAAAGTACCAAGGAGTTCAAGATGTGTGGCATGTCATTAGTAGTATCACATGTGGTTATGATTATTGAGAGCTGTTCCAGATAAAAATGAAGCCATCTTGCATAAGTCTGCAGCTTCACTCCAATCTTCAACCCTCCCCTATGAAAATTTGAAGATGAAAATAAATGTCTATTATTACAGTTGAACCTGCAACTTTAAAGCTGATTTTCTCAGCCAAACTCACATGTATGTTCAAAAGTTTAGTCAAACATGATCTAGCTAACCTAGGTGTATCATAAGCAATATACAGTATGAGTGGCAATGTTGTAAAGGTTTTCACAGTGTATACTTACATCTTACAGGTGTTAATATTATTTTTCTCTTTATTCTTTCTATGTCTATATACACACCGAACGCATTCACCCTACATTTATTTCTAATACATATGCATACCCAAATTTATGGTGTTCAGCTTACCCATAGAGAAAAATAATGCCGTGGGATCCCCTACGGTTGCCACATACATTACATTGTCCAGCTGTGTTTCTAGTGTGGTTGGTCCTTGTGGTGTAGTGGTTAACACATCGGACTAGTGAACCGAAGACGTGGGGTTCGACTCCTGCCAGGGGCTTAATATTATTTTTCTCTTTATTCTTTCTTACAGGTGTTATATGAGAATGGTGTGAATGGTATTTTAGCTGATGAAATGGGTCTCGGCAAAACAATACAATGTATTGCATTGATTGCTCATTTAATAGAAATGGGTGTTAAAGGACCTTTTCTTGTTGCTGCTCCTCTTTCTACGTTACCAAACTGGGTATCAGAATTCCACCGCTTTACTCCCAAGGTAAGAGATCTGTTAGTTTTATTAATAGAAATTATAGGAATCTTTTCAATTTTCTGTTTTAAAGATCTTTGCTTTCCACACTGCCTTGAAGGTCCTGTTACATCATACAATAGACTTAATCACCTTGGGCATAATGTTTACCCATTCAGATCACATGTCATTCCCTTGAGAATACAATTCTTTGTTGAGGCTCATCCATATCGTGTATCTTCTCAAGAGTTAGCAAGAAACAAAGAGTCGTATTCTCAGCAGAATGATACATGGTCTGAAATGGGGAAAGATTATGCCCAAGGTGATTTGGTCTATTTTCTCAGCAACTTGTCTCACAATGCTTAAAAATGTAATGACATTGCAAAGCAGTTTCCAAGGTGAGGTGTTATACTTGCAAGTTGCTACAATCTGCTGTGAAAAGTAAACTGAGTTATACTTTGAGAACCACAAAAAAGTCACAAGACAACCCCATTTACATTGTGCAATTCTCCAAGTTGCTGAGAAACATGTTATGGGACCTTAATTTAAATTTAATGTGTTTGCAGATTCCAGTGATTCTTTACCATGGGAATATAGAAGAACGAACCATACTGAGAAGAAAAATCAGCAAACTTGTCTCTATTGGAGCATTTGTGTCTCAACCAGTTGTCGTTACCTCTTACGAAATATGTATGAATGACCAGAAATATCTCTATAGCTATCACTGGAAACATATGATAGTTGATGAGGGACATCGCATCAAGAATTTAAACTGTAGACTTATAAGGTAAGCAACTGTAGGAAATGTAAGAATTGTGCTAATATTTAGTTCCAGAAAATATCAATACCTCCTCATGGAGATCCTCCCTTCCTCTTGTAAGGTGTAGTCTCCTTCGCAGCTGTTATTAGTGTCGGGCTTCCTGTGTTCCCTCCCCACTAACGGCTGCTCATCCAAGTGATACATGCCATTCCGGCTGTCGGCCAATCAGAGCATTGCCTTCCCATTTCGCGAAGGCTCGACCTTGACCTTCGCATCCTTCGCGCCATTATTCTTCAAAATGGCGGATCTGAGAGAAGCTTTCGAAGCAGTATGCGATTTTTTTAACATTTCTGATTTAAATCACTATCAAAAAGTGGCTTTAACCAAGCTAGTTCAAGAAAAGAAAGATGTATTTGTAAAACGTTGATTGGCTTTAAGTTGCTGACTAAAACACAAAGGGAATGGCATGTATTGCTCAGATGAGCAGCCATTACTGGGAAGGGAACACAGGGAGCCCAACACTAATAACGGCTGCAAAGGAGACTAGAAAGGTGCAGCTGGCTTAAAATTACAATAGATTTAATTAACTTAATTTATGTATAGAGAATTGAAGACCTATGACAGTGCTAACCGCCTTCTGTTGACTGGAACACCCCTTCAGAACAACCTGCAGGAGTTATGGTCACTGCTTAACTTTCTTCTCCCTGATATATTTGATGACCTTAGTAGGTGAGTACATCATTCTTGTACTGTTGCTTATACTATAATATGAAGGGCACAATTACTACATTATTATCAATACATGTAACCAAACAGAAAACTGCCCTGCAAATGACTCAAGTGGGCTGATAATGGCATTATCAGCCCTACTGGTGATTGGTTTTTGGTTCATCATCCAATGGATTTTAGCCAGTTAGAGTTTGGCCTAGTTTATTGATATTGATGGAGGGATTATTGTTTATTTGCACCCTTGTAGTGTCAAATGACACTACACAGGAACAAATAAACAATAATCCCTTCAAAAGTCGTTTTATTGTCCTATTCTGATTGGCTGGCCTGCCCTTGATATGTTGATAATTCCTATTTCCTATATTGGCATTAATTTTATTTGTCAATTCTTTGTATTAGTTTCCAGAGGCTTTTCGACTTCAGTGCTATTGGTGATGAGGAAAGCAAAGAAAGAATTCTGGCCCAGGAAAGAGAACATCAAGTATTAAAAACACTGCATTCTGTAAGTACTAGGGTAAAAAATTAGAACAGTTTTTGTATGACTGTGAAATATCATGCCATGCTCTGATTGTGACAGTGTTGTGACTAAGGCATTCAGATTGAATGAGAAGTAATATCTTACACTGGTTCAAATGGATCTTGTCAATTCTGTGCTGTGACAGTGTCGCATGTCTTAACACAGGGCTTGCACTGCTCCTGGAATTCCTGGAAAACTCCTTGAATTTCTAAAATTTCTTCCAGGGCCCTGGAAAACTCCTGGAAAATTTTAATTTTGACACCAACTCCTGGAAAACTCCTTGAATTTTCTATTAGTATTAGGTTAAATATTAGAAAATAAAAATTGTTGAATTGTCTGACATAAAATTTCAGTTAAGGGTTCTGGAATTTTTATATTTATAACCTGGAAAACACCTGGAATTTTATAATCTTCTGGTAGTGCAAACCCTGTTAACATTTCAAGGATGAAAATATTATATTGATATCAACACCAAAGTGAATAAATATTATTACTATTAAATATTCCATAGTCGCGTGAAAACTACTCCTTGTATTTCTCAGTTCTACTATTTTGAAAATCGGCTTTCATTCTCATTTCTCTAACTTTTTTCACTTCACCCTCCTCTATTTTTATTCCAATTCTTTTGGTGTCATGTTCTTTATCATTTTAATTCTTATTTATTGTGTAATTATCCTTTTCATTCACCTTTTTGTTCTCACTCAGTCTGTTATTCCCTCTTTAAGATTTTGACTCCATTTCTGTTGAGACGACTCAAGACAGACGTAGAACTATCACTGCCTCCCAAGAAAGAATTGCTTGTATATGCACCTCTGACAAACAAGCAGACTACTTTCTATAAAGCAGCTCTGGATAAAACAATTGAAAATCTTGTTGGACCTGAAAAGGTAAAAAATATCTGCCCTATTCCCATGGTAACCTGGTATGAAATAACTGTATCGGGGCAGTATTGACCAGATGTAAAAGTTCACAGTATAGCGAAGAGATACTGACAGTAGAGCAGACTTCATATGACTGTGAAAAGCTCGCAGCATGAACTTGGCCACAACACGGTCAAGGTACGGCAAGGCAAGTCAAAATTCTAGAAAACATAACGTATGCCTTTTCACAGTCATACAAAATCTGCTCTATCATGTTCCAGCATCCTTATCAGGGTTTGAGCCCTTTTCTCATGGCTTGAAAACCGCTTCCTTTGGTCAACAGAACAAAAAAGAAGAAATAATCGAGATGAGTTCCACAGGTAGACCAATAAGAAAGAAGCGAATTGATATTGATTATAAAGTGTTTGATGCGCAAGACTTTGAGGAGCTCTCCAACACACTCACAGAATTGAGAACCGCAAGGTAAGAAATTTTTGATTTTGTCTTGTGCTTTTTAATTTCAGATCGTTCCATTGAGTATGATTACCTTTTCTTGAGAAGTCATAGCATTAGCAGTCAATCCATGAATAAGATATGAATAAATGAACCAGTCTAAGTACCCGGGATAACGGCATGCATACAAAACCTGTGCTATGTTAGGATATAACTCAAATAAAGTATCTTGTTCCCAGAATGCTTGAAATGAGATGATTTTGCGTAAAAACTAAATAGGTTTATAGATCTTTTAAGTTAAGCATATTTTCAAGTCCATTTTAGCAGAAAATCTGCCAATACAAAGTCAAAACGTTTCTCCACAATTCATGCCACCTGCAACAAACAGAACTCTGTATGAAGACAAAAGTAAGAAAACTCTTCACTTTGGCCACAAGTCCCTTTTTCATACCAGCGTCACACTTAAAAGTGCTATTGGTACACCTTTTTTTGATCAAACGAGGAAACATCTAGAAGTTTTGAATAATGATCGTCGGAGTGAAATATATTCAATCTAAACGATTGAAATAAATGAACATACCCGAAAAAATTTCGGGCTTCAACGGGATTCGAACCCATGACCTCCGCGACGCCGGTGCGGTGCTCTACCAACTGAGCTATGAAACGCCTGTTACGGTAATATTCTAGACGCATTTTAGCAAGTACGCAACTCTCCCAACATTTTATAGTTCTGAAGGGGCTTCGAATTCGTATAACCGTTATTGCTCCTTGGTTTTTGTTCTTGTTTAGACAACCAGACATATACACCACAAACCAGAAGCAACAAGATTCAGTGGTGTCCATACCATTAAGAAATATCCTGATGTTACTGCGTAAGTGCTGTAACCACCCTTATCTCCTGGAATACCCACTCGACCCAGCTACACAGCAGTTCAAAATAGATGAAGAGCTGATCACGTGTTCTGGGAAAATGAAGATACTGGATCAGTTGTTGGCGGGATTAAAAGCGAGAGGTCATAAGGTAAGTCTTCACTCGTTGACTCATTCACCCAGCCACCAATTCCCTTCATTAATCGTACGTTAACTGATGTGTTTTCAACCGAAGTATGACAGGGTGGTGCAGTCTATCCATTCTTCCATCCATCAATCGATAATTTAACCCAAAACATTCCTTGGTGATTTTACCCTACGCATTTCCAACTCCAAACTTGTCTTGAATAGGTATCAGAAATACTCTGGTAACTATAAATAATGTTAAAAATTAATGTGAGTGCAAACTTTCGTCTGCAATCCACTTTTCAAGAAATTTCGTGACTTTTTAAAATTTCGGACA
Organism: Stichodactyla helianthus; assembly: GCA_015163945.2. Classification (NCBI taxonomy): domain Eukaryota; kingdom Metazoa; phylum Cnidaria; class Anthozoa; order Actiniaria; family Stichodactylidae; genus Stichodactyla; species Stichodactyla helianthus. The sequence goes on from WUAP02136128.1 coordinate 19,456, forward strand.
TGCCGTGTCATGTCTCGTTATGTGATTGTTTCAAGTTGATTGTTCGTAATCCATTGAAAAGTAGGGTTTTTACACTGTTAATATTAACGTTAAAATTCCGTGAAATCTTTACATAATATAGTGCGCACAGTCCTCTGTCGTTTGGTTTTCCTTTCGAAGGGTAAAAATAAAGCCATGTAGATTAGAGAGGAGTTAAAACACATCGCGCTTGCAGATCATGAGGCAGTAATGAACAGAATGATCTTGTTTGATTGCGCAGGTTCTGATATTCTCACAAATGACCAAGATGTTGGATATTCTCGAGGATTTTTGCTATTTACGTAAATACAGCTATTGTAGACTGGACGGGACCATGTCCGTGCAAGATAGACGTGAACAGGTAATGCGATAATTTGTTTGATGATGATGATGATGATACATAATAATGATGCTTGTCCTTCAGATGAAAGATTTCAGTACAGATCCAAATGTTTTTCTATTCCTGCTGAGTACACGCGCAGGAGGACTGGGTCTGAATTTGTCTGCAGCAGATACTGTGATCATTTACGACAGTGATTGGGTAAGATAACAATAGTCTATTGTCACAATGAAGATGTTGAAAAAGATTGAAAATGATGCTGATAATGGCGGTGGTGATGATGATAAAGATGGTGGTCATGATAAAGGTGGTGGTAGTAGTGATGATGCATGATGGTAATGGTGGCGGTGGTGATGATGATGATAATGGTGGTGGTGGTGATGGTAATGATTGATGATGGTTATAGTGGTGGTAGTGGTGATGATAATGATAATAGCGACGATGGTGGTGATGGTGGTGGATAACCATAATGGTGGTGGTAGTGATGATGACGATAATGATGGTGATAATTGATGATAATGGTGATAATTGACGATGATGATGGTGATGACTGAAGGTGCTGGTTAATATGGTTTGTTGATGCTAGTAGTAATGCTAGTAGTAGTGGTGGTAGTGATGACGATGGTGATGGTGATGGTGATGACAACATGTTCAAAATTTGTTTCAGAATCCTCAAGCAGACTTACAGGCCCAAGATCGTTGCCACCGCATTGGTCAAACCAAACCCATTATTGTATACAGACTAGTCACAGCAAACAGTGTCGACCAGAAAATGGTCGAACGCGCTGCTAGCAAGAGGAAACTAGAGAAATTAGTTATTCACAAAGGTAAGAGTATTAGTCATCAGTTACAGGATCTACACCGTCATTAACGTTGAAATGTGGTTATCAGAGAAAATAAGAAGCTGGTGCAACTTGAAAATCACAGCCGCAGGACATTCATTTTAACGCGCTCACGGTAGTCTTGTAAGAGTACAGTCCAGGCAACGGAAAAAGGTACTATCCTTGAGAAAAAGCTGCGCCCATGAACGACTGCCGTCATCTTAAAACGCAGCGCGAGCAACAAATATTGAATGGGGGTGACACAGGATGGAACAAAATCACGCGCTATCGTGTTGTTGCAGAGGTAGAGCATGATTCATCTCCTGAAATGTTGCGCGCAATATTGCTTGTAATGCTACACATTGTGTCCGCTGCTTTACCATCCTTGAAAAAGAGATGCGAGTATGACGGTACCTGCTTGCGACGTTTTCTTTAAGGCAGCGCTTCTTTGTTGAATTTGTCTATTTTTTCCCACACGCGCGCGATATGTTTCCATGCAGGACCTTTGCGTTAATCATCAACGAATTCTATACATACAAAGATAAATTATTATTACCATTTTTTAGGAAAATTCAAAGGAAAAGTAGACGATAATGTAATAAGCGCCGAAGAACTGAGAGAACTACTCGAAGCTAGAAGCCACGATCAAGTGATAGCTAACGATGGATTATTGCTAAGCAATAAGCAACTAAACTCGTTACTGGATAGAAGCGATCTTATTGCTAAGCATAAGAAGAAATCTAGTACTGTACCAGATGTAGATAACACCGATAGTACTTTGTTTAAAGTAATTGATAGCTCCTCATAACACAGGCTATACTCCTAGTGTATAAATCTATGTATGTAGATACTAGTGTTTTTGATCGGGGTATTAGCGATCTGATTGCAGGAGCACAAGGCTTGTGGTTTTGCTACCGGCCCTTATATTTACCTTTTTGATAGGGTAAAAAGCTATTCCATTGCCCTACCCTCCCTACCCCTTGTCATTATATTTGACGTATCCTTATTTAGCATCTTGTTGCGTTCAAGAGTGCACTGACTTCCGGTACTTTGAAATTCTAAAGCTTTTTAGTCATAGTGTTTTCAAAAAAATCTAAATAATTCTAAAAGAAAATCCCTTATACTTTTGCATTATCGATATTTCATGTATGATGATTAGTTGTTATTAAAGAGTTAATGTGAATCATCTCTCTTTATTCGCTTGTTTATCACGTGGTCAACTTTACAAACAACAGAACTTTCAAGTGTGACTTCACTCTCGTGCGTGAGAAAGCTACTTCCGGATCCAAACTGGAAAGCAGTTTCGAAAAGATTTCTTTCGTTGTTCTCCATAGCAAGAACTGTTGAACAGTAGGTGGAAAAGAAATTTTGGATAACATTTTTGTCTATTTTGGTAGATTTTGTAAGGAAATGGACCCGGAAATACGTCACAACTTGAAAAACTTCCTGTGGCCCAGACTCCTTCGTTCTTTAATCTCTTCATCGCTACTGTGATTTCCTGAAATTTGTATTTTTAAAAAAGCCACTTGTCTTTATTCTACATTTTTCATTTTTTCACCCTTAACACTGTGAATCTTAAAAACTCAACGTGCAATCGGCATTGAATTTTTATAATCTAGAAAGATTTACCATAAATAGGTCACGCGTGACAGCCAGTGTATTTCTTGGAACTGTTTACAGTCTGAGAAACAGCTCGAACTAACAAGGTTTCGAAGAAAGGTAAGCAGACTAAATTATTTCTGTGCTTAATCGATTTTATACACCGATTTTGTTTGAATCTATGAACGTCATTTTAAAAAAATAATTTCCTTTAGCAGCATCCTGACACGTTTACTTATATTTCCTGTTGATTCTTACCCTCGACGAAATTTGTTCCAGGCCGCTTACTGTATGTTGACCAGGGTAGTTGGTTTTTGAATTCCTTAAAACTTTCAGTAAACTTTAAATATCGACACTTCAATCTAGTTTGTTTCTGAGTACCGCAGTCCATACTAGTTAACTCGCTGGCTGCTTGTATATATTGCTAAATTTCTCTTTCTGGGTTTTTCTCAGTTGCTGCTTTCAAAGATATAGTATTGACGTATAAATTTGAGCTCCTAAATCATTCCAGTTGATAAAAGTTTGTTAACCTTTCGACAAAGTTTTCATGGATAGGTAAATATTAATTCGAATGGCATCAGAACTAAGTAAATTCATCATTTCGATTGTCTGTGAAAGATTATTGCGACTGGACTCGAATCACATTCCCATCGAAGCCGTCCGGATACGGTTCGACGACCTTCGCTGTTTGGAGTAGAGAAAATATAGTAAAACTGCTCAAAATGCGCTACAATTTGGTAGGAACATCGCTGAGATAAATGAAAAGGCACATGGAAAGTTTTGTTTAATTCTATTTTAGGAAAATTCATTGGAGGACTAGGGAATTCCTCGTTGAATTTCGTGAGAAAAAATGATATCGCACGAGTCGCGAATCTCATAGCGTCTATAATAATAACATCACAAGATTCTATTAACATTTCTTCAGAAAATCGAGAATTTTCCCATACATTTACTGCTCAAGCTACTTGAGGCTTGGGTTTTTAACCAAACTAATGAAAAATAGTTTAAATTAGTTATGGGTGATTTACTGGGAAGATTATAATAACGTTGCACAATGGTAGACATTAATTTAGCAACCTTAACTTACTAGTTTTGTCTTATGGAAGTCACGTGATCAGCTAGGCGTAAATTTTTTTTTCTCCATTCCGGCTCTCATTTTTCTCTTTCAAAAGAAAATAGCTCTTACATTGTTTTAAGGTGAAGGTCTTCTATAACCTCCTAATTGGTGATTTGGGTTTCATCTGTTAGGTAAGGAGAAATACAGTGATATGTGTATGTTGGCCTTGGTCACGTGACCTGTTTTGCTAAAAATTTTCTTAACAAAAACTGATAAACAAGATCGCCAATTAGATTGTTGTAGGGGTTCATATTTGAAGAGTTCTCAGTGTATTTGTTTTCACTCTTGGGTAATATTCGCAACAGGAAAGAGAAAAAACATTTTTCCTTTAAACAGCTGCCATTTTGGTCATGTGACCATGCAATTACCAAATTTATCATTTAAGGTTGTTCATTTTATCAATGTCTATCGTTGTGCCAAATTTCATTTATTTTTGTGAATTTACTGAGTTACAGCACAAAATAGAAATTCCCTTTGAGTTTGACCAACGACCCAGGCCTTAACTAGCTTGAGAACAGATATACAAAAAAAAGAATGTGGCTTGCCTGTGGAGGATGTTATAGTATTAACCCCTGTGATTTTGGATGGTTTACCAAAGCTCAACCTAAGTTAGACATGTTGAAACAATGCTAAATAAACATGACCTAAGACAGTCTTTCAAAGAAAGCGGCAAGTTGATGTGGGAGGGGAGGGTAGACAGTTTCGTCTCAAAGGAGAGTCACCTCACTTCTTAAAATACTGTATAAACGTTCATGATTACAATACTACTAACTAGTAACTTCATAGACTGACTTTAATCTCCAGAAAAAAAATGGAGCAAAAAATGGAATATGAAGAAGAGACTGAGCTTTGTAAACCAGGTTTGTGGAATGTCTTGATTAAATGAGGGGAATATTGTTACCTTAAGTATTGTATCAATAAAAAAGAGTATTTAGGAACCAGTCATTATTTATATAAGAGGAGAAAAAATAGTAAATCTTATTCATGACCTCACCCCTTAAGAGACTTCATTTAATCTATGACCCACTCACCCAAACACTCCCTGTATATGCTATCACCTGTACACCCCTGTACACTGGAGAATCTTCTTCATTACGTTCACCTTCACTCTGACTGCGGTTGTCACTGTCACACAGTACAAGGTCATTGTCACTCACGTTTCTCATCAGTGTCATTGGCAACATTTACAGTAAGATCTTATTCTAATCATGACCCACCCCCATGTCATCATGTGTCATGTGTCTCATCAGTGTCATGGACAACATTTACAGTAAGATCTTATTTTAATCATGACCCACCCCCATGTCATGTGTCATGTGTCTCATCAGTGTCATGGACAACATTTACAGTAAGATCTTATTCTAATCATGACCCACCTCCATGTCATCATGTGTCATGTGTCTCATCAGTGTCATGGACAACATTTACAGTAAGATCTTATGTCCTACCCCCCATACACACACTTATATAATTGATGACCAGTCCCTAAGAAATCAAAACTCATCTTGAGCAATACCGTACCAATCGAAAGCTGCTTTTTTATTGCTCTCTTAGTACAGCACCACTTTTGTTAGGTTAGGTTTAGTTCTGTTGTTTGCAATACCAATCTATTGTTTTTCAAACCTATCACGAAACTCGCTTCGATCTGGGGTGGGCTGGCTCGAACTCATCACTGCTTCTCAACATACACACGTTGCTGAAGAATTTCTATTAAGAATGTAAGCATTTTATTGAAATTATTTATTTATACAGTTATTGAGGATTTACCTAAATCAGCTAGTCTCGACAGTGAGAATATATCAAGCATGAAACATGTCGGTTCAGATTCCTACAAGAGTCCTGATGAAGGTACTTCTACTGTCATGAGTACACATCTCTTAGAGCTGATCTTGCATGAGTGCAGGGAAATCCTACGGCAAATTCGTAGCCATATTGTAGCAGTACAGTATTTACCATAACGTTAACTATGCACAGTGATTGGATGCTTTATAAACAATGGAAAGTAATCACAGTGTTGCTGATATTGTACCATGTACATGCTGTAGGTTAGAACTGTACGTTTCCCACTCGTGCTAAAACCACTATTTTGTGAAAAGTACGCCCCTACTTTGTCCAGTGACATTTGAGTTTACTTAGTATCCTGATTTTATTACAACAAACTAAGTTCATCAAAAGACATCAAAGATAAGACTGGTAAGGATCATAGCGGTTAACATTAACTTAAACTTGTAAAATATTTACTAGTCTAATGGGCCATTTACACAAACAGGTTACATGACCACAACCCCTTTGAATCAAACACCAGTGTCAAAATGAACTCCAGAAATGAAAAGATCTCAATGTTAGTAAAAGGGTGGATATGAGCTCAAAAAGCTTGCTGTCCAGCACATTTTTCCATACAAATCCTTTGCATCTCCCGGAGTTACCTATAATTCTCCTTGATTTAGCGCGTGCAAGCAAGGTCAGGATCTAGTTAGGGGCAAAGAATAGGAATGAGACTACGGAAAATAAACAGAAAACAAACAGCGTTTTGTTAAATGTGGATTAAAATGCGAAAGAAGGATGTAAATGGTTCTACCAAATAGGATATCTGAATAACAGAACTTTTCCTATTCTTGTTAGACACAGTAGACGTATTTCCCCAAAACTACGATCAGTCTTCAATGTTTTGTCCCCTGACCTCGCTGGCGCGCGCAAATCCTAAAGAATTTTGGGAAACTCCGGAAAGGAGCATTGAAGTTTTCGATTTTATATTTTGATGCCATTTCTTTTGTGTCTCACTTTTAGAAGAAGCTCACGAGTTTTCCGCTCCGTGGCGAAACAGTGACCTTGTTCTAGTCATAGAAGACCAAAAGCTTCATGTTCATCGCCTTATCCTGGATTTAGCTTCTCCAGTGCTGTGTCAGCTCTTCAAGGAGACAGACTCGACTGAAGTACCTTTATTGAGGACGAAAGCTAACGAATTTGTTGATCTGTTGAGGGTGATTTATCCTCAGTTTGATGACAAAATAACACGTGAGTTAACAATTTTTTCCTTTCTATTTATTTTTATTTCTATTCTTTCTTTTACTTTTAAATTTCCTTTTCATTCTGTAACTTTCTGGTTATGTTCCGGCTATTGCCAAGTTGAGGGATATGTTCTTTGTGTGGCCTGCGTCCATCATTTATGCTTTGTGAATAAGAGGCCAATAAATAAAATAATAATATTCAGGGAACTGATTTGGGATTGTATTTAATTTTTAGGGCCTAGATGCAGGGTGCAACTGTTGCGCTCAACGTCTCACGCAACTACGGACGACCTTTTTAACGGTTGCGCACAACGTTGCTGAAGTAGAAGCACCTTCCCGGAGTTATCCATAATTCTCCTTGATTTAGCGCGTGCAAGCGAGGTTAGGGGCAAAGTATGAAGGAGACTTCGGAAATTGAACAGAAAACAAACAGCGTTTTATCAGATGTGGATTAAAATACGAAAAAAGGATGTAAATGGGTTTACCAAATAGAATATCTGAATAACAGAGTTTTTTTTTTGTTCTTGTTTAGACACAGTGCAAGAATTTCCTCAAAATTACGATCAGTTTTCAATGTTTTTTTTACCCTGACCTCGCTGGCTTGCGCAAATCCTAAAGAATTGTGGGAATCTACGGAAAGGAGCATCAAGATCTATAGAGTTTATTAGTCGGCTATGCGGCTAATACGGAGCTGTGTATTTTTACTTGTCATGGATGTATTTTTTGAGAGCCTTTAGACGAGCCAAAATACGAGTGACGATTAAAAATGCACACCCGTATTAGTTGCTCATACGACTAACAAAGTGTTTATTATATATTTTATACAAAGAATTTTACTGGTTTTTCATTTGAAAATCATAAATCGTTTATGATTTCAAGCACCCATGCGCGCGCTCGTCAAGTTGACAAAACTAGAATTTAAATGCAAATGGAAACTAGCGAGTAAACTAGTATAGGCTGTGTCGGTGTGTAATGAATACAATAACCAATAAAAGGAATTCTGTAACACCGTGAAAAAAAGAGAGAAATATACTTTTACTTAGTAAAGTTAAGTATATTTCTCTTTTTTTCACGGTGTTACAGAATTCCTTTTATTGGTTATAGAATTTGATTGGGTAAGAGGCTGTCAGAAAACCATTTTAACGTTACGAGCCTGATACGGCGTCATATCAGGGCTCGTCTTTTTTTCATATCACGTGCGTTCTTTGTTAAAATGTATAATAAACTTAGTTGTGCTAGTTATGCAACATTGCGCGCCACCTAATTTAATCGTGTGAAACACGTGCAACGTTGCTGAGAATGGTGTTTTTTTCGTTCTAATTTCTTTAGTAGACAACGTAGCGCATATCTACCGACTAGCTGAAGAATACCAGATCGAGGCAGTAATCAAAACATGCAGAGAATACTTGACCTTTGCTAAGAAAACGATCACCAACGCCATGGAGATATTAGTGACGGCTCAGGTGTGCAAAGCTGACGAAGCCCGTCAACAATGTTACAAGGAGCTACAGAAACTGACCGTGGCTGAGATAAAAAGCGAGCGATATTTTGAAGATTTGGATGAGCAAAGTTTGCGAAACGTTATTTTGCCGAAAGCTGAGCGTCTAGAAAAATGCTTGAGGAAAATCCAGCCACAATTGGTGGGATTGATTGACTGTGTGTTGTACTTTTGGCTTAGTTCAAAAAACACAGTCAAGATGAATGGAATGCCAAAACCGTGTCCCGAACATCATTCACGAGCCGAAGCATATACACCCATGCAAACAAGAATCGAATGTTCTGTCTGTAAAGCGATGTTTGTCCAAATGGCAACGAACTCGACGTATTCCAAGTGCGTGAAGCAGGAGCTGGGCACACATTGGACGATGTATAAAGATGAAGAGAAAATCGTATCGGCGCGGAGGAGAGGATACTACAGCGATACTGGAGTGTACTTTGACAGAGAGATTGTGAACGCTTTGAAAGATATGTTTAGCCTTTTGAAAATTTAAAAAAATACAATTTAGTATTCCACTGTACCTAACCCCAGCTTCTCTCATGGGGGAGAAAAGAAACGTATAGATTTTGTGTTGTTGGGTATTTTTATGATAAAGTCAACTGACAATGTATATCATATGAATATGTGGACCGCGTGGCACTATGAAATACATGAACTAGAAATAATGGAAAGTTATAGTGCTTAGAAAGGA
>WUAP02136140.1:0-12972 GCA_015163945.2 Stichodactyla helianthus
GTGCCATCACCCTAGCTATTGCAATAGCTAGGGTGATGGCACTTGACTCACAAAATAGTTATTAGTCTATTAGATGTTTGTAGACACTAATTTTAATGTTTTCTTTTGTGTTGTTATTTGTCTATTAGACTTGAACTACATGAGTATTAGTTTATGTTTCACCAGTTAAGTGCCATCAATACAAAAGTGCTAAAATTCTAAGAGTAAAGGCAATGTAGGAGACTTTTGGTGTGGGGAAGGGGGCTGATATATTCATGGTGTACATTGTAAAGGAAGCATTCATAATTCATGAGTTAGGGGGGCTATGTGGATTTCAAATTTTTTAACAACCTTCCCATAACAGAATTAATCTTTTTTGATCCCCCTTCCCCCCAAAAAAATGTGCAGAATATAGCTTACTGTGAAATATAATGCCCAAAAAAATATTTAATTTGATGTCCTCCAAATGTTTCTCAAGGAATTAAAGTTGTTGGCCCTCTCCAAATTTACAAACTCCCACCCCCTACTGATCATAAAATTATGAATTCTTATGAACTAGTCTATTCAGTTCAGCAAGTAGATAATGCACAAACTGGTAGTTATAGGATCCCAAACTTTTTTCCAGGATTGATGGGTGTACAAGTACCATTTATGTTTCTAATGAGAAAGGTTCGTATGGTATTTAATATTTTGATTATTAAATAATAGCAGATCCCTGTACCAGTCAGAGAACCTTAAAACTTGCTAGTCATATGCCAACCATTATATTTTGTTTAGTATATATAGCTATTTCAAAAAAGGTTGGCAGGGTGAATGGCAAATGGCAATCAGTGATTGGCAATTGCATGACTGAAAAGAACTGTGGAGCAATAAAATTGTTTTTCACATTCATTTCTTAAATGCCTTTACAATTCAGCCAAGATCTTTAGCAGGCATTGTTTAGGATTTTAGAAATGTGAAGAAATTTTTATTGCTCCGCAGGTTTTTTCGGTTGCCAATCACTGATCACCATTCGATGTTTGCCTTGTCAACCCTTTTTGAAACAGCTACATAATATAAATATTAGGTATAATGGACCATCTTTTCAAATTATCTGGAGCTGTGTGAGGATAATAGCAAAATATGAAATAAACACCACCATACTTCCAAGAAAGAATGGGGTTTGCTTCAGTTTTAAAAAATAAAAGGAAAAAATTTGAGGATTCCATGCTTATCAAGCTCTTTGAGAATATGATTGGTTAACCTTTGGTTTGTTATGAAGGCTTTAAGCTTGGCACACACTAGGGTACATGTGACTTGCAGAGAAAAGTCTCTTAATCATGTGTACTACATGATTTTTATGTTGTAGGGACTCAAATTTGTTCCATGACAAGTTGAGTAGTACACATTAAGCTACTTCATGTCCCCATGCCCCTACTGTGTGCCATGCTTTAAGTCTTAGTTCTTAATTAAACCTTCAAATATTCAGCCAGTGATCATCCAATTACAATGGTATTGTCTCTTAATCATGGGTAATCAACCAATAGACCTCTTTACCTTCGTATGTAAATTCCCATTTCAGACCACGTGACATTCTCTTGGGAATGGTTCTTTTATTATGAAAATGTTAACCCTATCAACATAAGAAAGAAATAATTCCCTTAGAGTGACAACACGTGGTCTGAAATGGATACAAACAACAAAGGTAAAGAGGTATATTGGCAAGTTTATTTCTTTTTCATCAGGGTAGTAATGATTCTCAGAATCCACCTCAGGCAGTTACTCCACCAGTTTACCACAAACGAATGGTAATAAAACACACTATGAAGGATTTCATTGGACTAGAGAGTGCCAATGAAGAGGCCAAGAAAGCCATGATGGACTTCAGTTACCTGTCAGCAATAGGTAACATGGATGAGGCATTCAAGGCTATCAAACTGATCAAAAGGTACATTACTATAATACATACTGTTTTGTTATAAGCCATAAAGCATTTCATTTTGTCTCATTTGCATCAAATCTGAGGGGCACTTTGTATGAACACTGTCATTTTTACATTATAAAATAATTTAGATGACTACATCTCGGATTTTCACTATCAGCTCTCGAGTTCTCCGCAACTTTTCCTCGGTTTGCGTAAGCCTGTGCAAACACAGAAAACGTTTTTTATTTCTTAATTGGCACAGTTTCACAGCCATTGTATGCAAAGTGTCCTTCATTGGGAAAATCCAGAAACCAATAAATGATTATTTCTATTATATGGCAAGGTAATTCCACATGATCTCATTGGCCAATTTGTGGTCCTTAACTTAAAGTACAGGGTAATATCGTCGTGTACGGGAATCCTCTGGGGAACTTATTCAAATGTAAATTCTCCGTATGCAAATTGATTCCGATGATTATTCGTGTATACTTCGTTCTATATGATATTATATGTTCATTATATACTCATTTCAATAAAGTTAGTCAACAAACACCTAGAAAGCTGAGACTGCGGAGGATCATGGAAAATTTATAACCAACAAATAAAGGTTCTTTGATACAAACTTCAGCTTGAGAATGCTAACAGGAGTTTAAAATGTAACTGAAAAAGGACTTTGAGTTCATCAGCAGTTCATAGATCCACTCAAACAATAGCTCCACCGATCATGGCGTCACAGTTTTCCCAATGGAATATGGCAGGTCCGACAAACAGCATCATAAACCTCTCGATTTCAGGGAGATTTTTAGCTTTTATTGCCGATTCCTCAAATGTATTCTTAGGATGCATAATATCCATCCAAACCCTATATAATTTTTAGCAATCAACATTTGTTTTGATGCCGTAACGCGATAAAATGTTTTGGCTTGTCGGACGTAGCAACAGTAACTACGGAGAAGTGGAACTATGAGTTACCAAAAGGTGGAAGCATGTCATGTATCTACCCACAATCCTTGTCAGTCTCAGCTTTGTAGCTTTTCAGGTGACAAACTTTATTGAAATAAGTGTATATTTATAATTTTGTCAAATGCTAATGAACTAGTACTTTAAATACCAGAAAAAAGGAGTCCGACCAAGTGAAATCACTTCTTGGCGTACTGGTTAGGTTTAGGGTTAGTGGTTGGGATAGCGTATATTAAGGGTTCACTGGTTCGGTACTTGCCAGGACCACTTTTTTTTAAGTGAGGACAGCCAAAATCCTCAAAAAATTCCAAAAAGTCCCACTCGTGTGTTTGGAAACCTATGACGCACCTGGGATCCCCTATGGTTGCCACATACATTACTTTGTCCGGCTGCGTTTCCAGCGTGGTTGGTCCTTGAGTGTAGTGGTTAACACATCGGACTAGTAACCGAAGATGTGGGGTTCGATTCCCGGCGAGGGCTTAATGTTATTTTTCTTTTTGTTCTTTCTATGACTCACTTGGTTAACCCGTACACGACGATACTACCAAGTATGGACCACCAACCTTAATTTTGTGTTGGCCTTGTCATATAATAAACATCTTATCAACCTTGCTTGCTCAGTCGGTACATAAGTGATACCTCTTTTTTACCAGTTTTTTTATGGCTCACATAAAATCAAATCTCTTTATTTAAGTGCCTAGTCGTTCTAGCGCTTTCGCACTAATTGGGGCACTATCACTCACACACACTACTACTACATTGACTGTTTTAAGCATACAACTCTTAGCTCACATGTTGATTTTTATGGAGGGAGGAAAACGGGAGAACCTGGAGAAAAACCCTCGTGGCAAGGGAGAGAACAACACATCTAACAAACTCTACTCACATGTGGCATCCGCAGGGCTCGAACCAGTAACCCGACCCATTGCACCACAGTGATGAGAGGCGAACGTTTTACCGCTACGCCACCCATGCCACCCAAAAGAAGAAATATATAAAATTATGAATGAGGGATCTCACTTCAGCTCTGCTTTAATTACCTATCATGTTTAAATAAAAGTTATTGGTTAATTGACTGACTGACTGACTGACTGACTTGAGCCATAAGGTAGTGGAAAAAAACTTGGTCCATACCTTACAGTACAGCCCTTGCACCTGGTTAATAAGAGGTATTATATGTTTTACCACTAAACTGATATACTTTTATTGTTCTAGTGAATCAGTATGGGAGAACATGGCTAGGATGTGTGTCAAGACCAAGCGTCTTGACGTAGCTACTGTCTGTCTTGGTAACATGGCTAATGCACGTGCTGCCAAGGCATTAAGAGAGAGTTTACAAGAGCCTGAACTAGACGCGAGGGTAGCCATGCTTGCTCTACAGCTAGGAATGTTGGTATGTCAATGTATAATCCCCTTGTCTGACACTATCTTTCCAAGTAAAGAACTCTGGAATCCAAGGTCCACAAAATCCAGATGAAAGATAGACGACAGGCAGGCTTTTTTTTTTTTTTTTTTTTTTCTTTTTTTTTGTCTGATTACATGGTTGCTCGAGATTTCCCATTTAATTACAACCAGTTATTGGCTGAACAAACCTCCCCAGTGACAGTGCACTAATCCTAATGACATGATATATTCCCATCACAGGAGGAAGCTGAAAAGTTATATATCAACTGCCAACGATTTGACCTACTGAACAAAATGTATCAAGCCAGTAATCAATGGACTAAGGTATTGTCTGTACTTGATATTGCTTTGTTGGTATAAACAATTATGGCGCAGTTGGCTATCGTGCTTCCTGCTAAGTGAGAAGTCCTTAGTTCGATCCTCCGTGACCTCACACACTTGTTTCGACTTCTCTCTAATCCTTCTAGCTTTAGCTTTAAATACCCTTAAAACGGAGCACTGATGGAGAGAGGGGGGTAAAGTGTGTACCGTTGGCTTCCATTGATAGCAGCCTCGTAGCTGAAGGAACTACCGACGTCAAATAAAAGTTTCTTTACTTTACCTTTACCTTAAACATCTTTTCCTTTTTTAGTACGATTCTTATTTCTGGTGATCAATAACAGTTTTTGCTGTTTTAACCTGTTTTGGAATGATTGATAGGCTGTTGAGGTAGCTGAGCTACAGGATCGCATACACTTAAGAACTACTTACTACAATTATGCCAAACATTTGGAAGCAATGGGAAATACATCTGGCGCCATAAACAAGTAAGTTGTTCTCTCCTCTCCTCTCCCTAAAATGAAATAAGAGTTTGGTCAGAAAGTAAGGGATCTATAAATATCCAATTATCCAAAGACAAATAAGTTTTGACCCCCCACCCCATGTAATGTCCCGACTAAGTGACTTATTTTTCATGACCCCCCTCCCCCTTGAGGTTACCCTCCCCTTTACTTTCTGATCAGTCAATAAATCCTCTTTGAACAATATATCATAACCTTTTTAGCTACGAGAAGTCCGAGACACAACGCTTCGAAGTTCCTCGTATGCTTCTAGACGAACCACAGCAACTGGAAGCTTATATACTCAAGACCAAAGACAAGTGAGGAATTGAGTTTGCAAAGTTAAATTGTGTTGTTAGTTAACAGAAAGCGTTTCATTTGTTTGACGACATCCGTTGAGCCAATCACAGAACGAGAATTACTGCCCACCACAATAGAATACATGGACCGTGCCGTGCAATAGTTGTTTCATATGAGTGGGAAACGATACAGCAAATTTGAAGTAGCCTTATTCACGCTTTTTACCCTTACTTTAACTACTCGTTATGATTGGGCGATTCGCACAAAACGAATGGGAAGCTATTTCAGTGTTACTTCATGTCGTAACGCGTACATACTGTCAGTACCGTTCGTTTCCCACTCATGCGATAACCATTCTTATGGGAAGCCATTTCAGTGTTCCTGCATACCGTATTGTGTACGTGCTGTAAGTCAGTACCGTACGTTTCCCACTCAAACGATAACCATTCTTATGGGAAGCCATTTCAGTGTTCCTGCATACCGTACCGTGTACGTGCCGTAAGTTAGTAGTGTACGTTTTCCCACTCACATGAAAACCGCTCACTAGACGTCGTCATTTCCAGTTTTCATGTAGAAGTTTTATCGACTAAAATTTTCAATAGCAGGTTGAGTCCACACGGTCGTCTGTGCTTGAATATCAATTAACACCGCGACATTTCTGTGATCGTGGTCTACGTAACCATGGCGAGGGATTGGCCACCCAAGGCACAGTGTTTTCAAAATATTTTTTTGACCAGTGATGTTGCGCCTTGTTTTTAGGGAGTTACGCAAATGGTGGGCTCAGTACATGGAGAGTACCAGTGAGATGGAAACCGCTCTACAGTTCTACGAGGCAGCACGTGATAATTTGTCGCTTGTTAGAGTCTACTGTTACTGTGGAAACCTAGAAAAGGTCAGTTGAAATAACCATTGCTCGAGAGCAAGAAAAATTTTGGAATGGTAAAATTTGGGTTCCCTATGGTATTCTAACCTCTTGAGAATCTTGTGAGGAGCTGTTTATACTCGTGTAAAAAATGAATATGGGTTTCGCGGAATAACCTGCAGAGAGTTCAAATAATAACGCACAAATTATCGAATCTTTGGAGAGTTGCACATTACTGTTTAGCTTCGTAAATCATCATGCAAGTATCATAGTTGGAAATCTTAGTTTATTTATGCGTATTGTTTGTTTTTAGGCAGCAGAAATTTGTAACGAGACTGGAGATCGAGCAGCTTGTTATCATTTAGCTAGACAGTTTGAAAACCAGGTAAAGTAATAAGGGAAGAACCTTAAGAAAAACTCAGGGAAAAACCGTAGAAAAGCTGCAGGGAAAACCCCTAGGGCCTTCAGAGGAATCCCCTAGGGTGGTTGCCCTTTTATGTATTTAAAAGTTGTCTACTTTCTTCCAGGATAATATAAAAGATGCAATTCACTTCTACACTCGAGCACATTGCTATAGCAACGCTATACGACTAGCTAAGGTGAGATAATCTCTACATATAGCTAATCTTTCGTTAGTGGGCTATTGGAGGCACTTTTCACTCACACATACACACACGCATTACCACTATGACATATGTAGTGCAGTCCTCTAAGAAGTGTGTGAGGGAATGGCGGTCCCTTCTATCTTATGCACTAGTCAATTGAAACCCCCGTGATAGGGCGTTGAATTAAAGCAGAGAAACCGGGGGGGGGGGGTTCAATTGACTAATGCATTAGCCTTGGTTTATTTGATCTTGGTATGATCTTGATATGATCTTGGTTGTCATACTAGGAGCATGGCTTGGATAATGAGCTGATGAACTTAGCGCTACTTAGTGCACCCAAAGATATGATTGAAGTTGCAAGGTAGGTTGAAATACCTTTGTCTGTCTGTCCGTCCGTCCGTCCATCCGTCTCTGTTGTTGTGTGTGTGTCCGTCCCTGTTGTTGTTCTGTCTTTCTGTCCGTCTATTCTTCTCGCTCGTCCAAAAAACTTCCCGTAGATTTTGTGGTTACGTTTCTTTCCTAATACGTTGTTACTATTTTTTAAAATTTATTTATAATTTATTATTTTAAACCTAAAAAAAATTCTGAGAAAAGCGAATATGCAATGATAATGATTAAAAGGCGAATTGAAAACAAATAAGAAATTGATCAAGAAATTGAATTTTTTTAAAAAAATGTCCTAGCAGAGCGAGGTTTCGATCCTCGGACCTCTGGGTTATGGGCCCAGCACGCTTCCACTGCGCCACTCTGCTTCACATGAATGAAACCGTCTTATTCAGGGATTTTATTCATGAATAATTCTCACGTAAAGTCGAGGTGTATTGCATCAGCCATTTTAAATAAATTATATTACTTACAACGGAAGTGCAACCGTCGGCATTTAATATTATGTTGACTTGTTCCTTAAACACTTTGGCTTTGCTCATAATTTTCATAAGATCTTTTCGTTTTTTTTTTTTTGTTTGTTTGTTTTTACTGTTTTACTGTTTGATTCAAAGTTTTTCTAGCTGATTTTTAAAACGCATCTGTGTTTTGAGCCAGTGACGTGATATGAATAAACGACTTCCGGGTCCAAATTTAAAGGAGATTTTTTTCCCCCATACATAAAAGAAATCCTTTTCTACATAAATATGATTCTTCTAGGTAGAAAATAAATTATGACTAATATTTTTCACTGAAATTTTTAGTGGATTTTATAAAAAAAGACCGTTTTCTCAAGGTTGCGCGCTTATCCAAACCCAAGAAACTTGACGGGCCAAGATACCAAAACAGGAGTTTTATGATGAGAATTATCATACATTTCTATGAAATATTTCAATAAGAATTCATAAATTTGATAATTCGTGGCCTCTTTAAATATAAAATTTGCTTGTCAATTTTACTGAATTTGCGTTTCTCAGTTTTGTAGCCCGTCAAGATTGGATGTGCACGCATCCTTGAGAAAACAGTCTATTGGAACTGAAAAAAAGATACACAGTCCATCTCCCTGAAATGTTAGTTTCACCTTTTATTCATCTTTCTTGATCGTTTTGTTTTTTACAAATTATTACAATTGCTTTAATCCTTTAATTCTGTAGTTTCTCAAATTCTTTTTCTTTGATTAAAAGTTAATATTAGACTTTTCACAAATTTGCTTCAGTGACCATGAAACAGTGGTTCCAAATCGAGGTTGAACTTGATGCGTTACAGTAAAAATTGTATGATAGCACAAGTCCAGCCTCGAATTGAAACCATTGTTTCGTGGTCAGTGGAGCGAATTCAGGAAAGGTCTATTCATTTTTCCCTGATTCCCGCACAACTGTTTTTACCTTACCTATAAATTCACCGCCACTTTTTTTTCGCTTGTTTGTTAATTTGTTTTTCCTTACTTAGTTTTTCTTGGGTGTATTTACTATCATCACTAACGTCTTTAATTTATTTTACTGTGTGGTCTAGATATTACGAAGGACAACCAAATATGCAGGACAAGGCAGTTATGCTCTACCACAAGGTTTGTCTATCACTTCACAATCATATTCCTAAACTAAAAAAAAAAAAAAAAAAAACTAGGAAAACTATACAAAAACCAGACCTACCCTTAGGAGCTGTAAATTTTGTTAATGAAAAGAAAGCTAGAAAGCTAGTACTCTGCGAGCAGAAGGCCATTCTTCTCTCCCTCCGTCTGGCTGAGAGGTGATTCATAACGGAGGGGAGGAAAAAGACCTTTGTGAGCAAGATAGAAAGAAACTGTTTCACAAAAGTATGATTTACTCGTTATTTGGACCTCTACTGAGTCTCTTAAATGGGAACAGGGGCGCGTGGATCACTAACGAGGCTACCCATCCGATGCTTTTTTTTTTTTTTTTTTTTTTTTTAACTGTTTTTAAGAGTACTTCATTAAAGATTAAAGATGCTGATACCTTATTAATACTTCTACTGTAGGGTGGTAACATTACAAGGGCGTTGGATCTGTGCTTCCGAACACAGCAGTTCGCTGCTCTTCAAGTCATAGCGGAAGATCTCGATGAGAATACCGATCCTGTTATGATAGACAAGTGTGCTGAGTTCTTCATGGAGCATGGCCAATACGATAAGGCTGTGGATCTGTTTGTAATCGGCAAAAAGGTACTGATATATGACCATATTTGTTTGGATATTTGTATCGGAGTTAGGTAGTACTATCCCTACCAAAGGGTTTTGGCTCAACGAGAAAATGAACTCTACTCCCTACATTCAATGTTGCATCTGATTTGGTTTATTTGAAAAAATATGTGCGCGTAGAAAAGTACGTTGCGGAATGCTGTGCCATGACCGTGATGACTCTAGAGCGGATTTCATGTCTTTCAGAAAAACTCACAGTACTAAGGTGCCTTGCCGTGCTTTGATAGTATAGACCTTAAGATTCGACGACGGGGCAATCTAAGACGGTTACCGGAAGGTCTTTTTTAAGATCATGATAGTGGATTTCGTATGAATAGGAAACGCTATAGTAAATATGTAGCTGTACCGTAGCGGTACCGTAACGGTAACGACGTGTTGTGATTGGATGATTCACATGAAAACAATGGAAAGCCATTTCAGTGTTCTCGCTACGCCCAGGCCGCAAATGGCGCTACAAGAATGCAAATAAACAATATTCCATCCAAAAGTCATTTTATTGTCCAATTCCAAGTTTTATTAATATTTCAAATGTTTCGAAAAAAATATGTAAGTTTATGTGCGAAATTTTGGTAGTTGTAGTTAGAGGAACTAAATAATTATAAAGCATAAAAGGTTAAAAAAAAAAAAAGAAAGAAAAAAAGAAAAAAAAAAAGAAAAGAAAAAGAAAACTAGCAGAGCGAGGTTTCGATCCTCGGACCTCTGGGTTATGGGCCCAGCACGCTTCCACTGCGCCACTCTGCTGCACAAGTTTATTAGTAGGAAAAATAGTTTAAGTACTCATGTTGAACCCATATCGCTTAAAAACAAGCAGTGTTGCATGAGTCCCTAAAAATTAGTGGATAGAGAATATTTTATATTCTATAAAAGCCAGTGGATTTTTGGGGCGCTTTTCATGTTTCTACGAGCTCGAGCAATGTTTCGAAAAGCTAAATGTCCTTAGCCAATGATGGTGACTCGGCTGTTTGTCTGTCTCTACTCTATTTATTACTAATAATTTACTTTTGTTTTGTGTTTCAGTATACGGAAGCCCTTAACCTCTGTTTGGCTCATAATGTAACGATCACAGAAGAACTAGCTGAAAAGATGACCCTACCAAAAGGAGAAGCGAATCGCGCAGCTATGCTTGAACAGATTGCTGAATGTGCTATGCAGCAAGGCTCCTATCACCTAGCAACCAAGAAATTCACACAAGCTGGTAACAAAATGAAAGTGAGTACTACGTCTTCACAAACGACAGTAAAAACAGGGTTCCCACTGACAGCTTTTGGGATTTTGTATTTGTTCAGGGAAACTAGAAAAATAGGCGCTTACAAAGCGCATGTGTTTACTGCCTTAATATATAAGCAATTATTTCTGATATTGGGATTCCTGTGTCAGCTCTGACGTAGTGTTACATACGGACTCACAGACGGATTCACAAACACGATAACATAGTGATTACTGCTACGCAGTAAACACAAAAAGCAGGAAAGTTTTTAAACAGCAAACGCAAAGAACTTGTTTTAGAAATTGGTGTTTCCTTTCGAATATTACTAGAGAGATTCTGGAACCGCAAACGCCAAATTGAAAAACCGTTGTCGGTTTTTAAAACTTAAATCGCAAAAGGTAATATTGAAAGGGGTTATGGGTAAAGAGTTCATGAGGCCCATACTATGAATAGGGTCATTGTCGTAACTATCAAATATTACTTCGATTTCTTGAATAAAGCAATAGCCGAGAGGTACAATAATTGGACCTCATTAACTCTTTACCCATAACCCTTTCAGTCATACCTTTCATGAATTAACGTTTTTCAATTTAATGTATAGCACTTTTTCTATGTTCATGAAGTCTGTAAAAAATGAGATTTGGTTAGTGAAAAGTCAGGGAATTTTATTTTACTAGGAGAATGGGAACCCTGAAAAATGACAAACATTTGTTATATTCTATTTTATGATCATATGTCAGTGTTTCATCGCATTCTGTTTCTTGGTATGGAACAACAGTATTTTAGAAAAATAGGACAATAAAACAATCATGCGTAGAAAGATCTTATAAAAATTCAAAACCAAAATATATTTAAGAAACAAGTCAAAACAACATCGAATGCCGAGGGTCGCACTTCCGTTGTAAGGAATATATAAAGTATGAGCTGGAGCATTTTATGCCCATAAGGTCGATCGCGAATACTTTTTATCGCTTATGAAATGTTTAGGACTATATTTTCATGTTGTACTGATCTTTAAAATGAATTAAGTAATTTTGGCCGAGAAAATCCAAGTCAAAGTGTAATGCAAATGAAGACGATTCTTTATCCGATTTAAAGACTGCGCTACGGTTATGATTTTCTATTATGTTTTGCTTATTAATTATTCATGAATATTATAAGGGTATAATTTATTAAAAATGGCTGATGCAATACATCTTGATTTTACGTGAGAATTATAAACGAATAAAAGCCCTGAATAACACGGTTTCCTTCATGTGCAGCAGAGTGGCGCAGTGGAAGCGTGCTGGGCCCATAATCCAGAGGTCCGAGGATCGAAACCTCGCTCTGCTAGAGTCCATTTTTTTAAAAATCGATATTGAATTCTTGCTTTTTTATATAATTCATAGTTACTAAATAAAATGTCGGGAAAAAGGTCTCTGATATCCAGAACAATGGATTAAAATATGCAACTAACTGACCGCTGTTTTGTTTGTTCAACAGGCAATGAAAGCGCTTCTCAAGTCGGGAGACACCGAGAAAATCGTGTTCTTCGCTGGCGTATCCCGACAACGCGAGATTTACGTGATGGCTGCCAACTACCTGCAGTCACTAGACTGGCGGAAAGACCCTGAGATCATGAAGAACATAATAGGGTTTTATAACAAAGGACGAGCGTTGGATTTACTGGCGGGATTCTATGATGCTTGTGCGCAGGTGAGGGGCTACATTTCCTATGTGCACTTAGAAAAGTACATTGCGTAATGCTGTGCCGTTATAGTTCAGACCTTAAGATTCGACGGCGGCCAATTTAGGACGGTTACTGTAAGTTCGTTTTGAGATCATTAGAGCGGCGGATTTCGCATAGGTGGTAATAGGCCTTTCCCGAATTCGCTTCATCACGGAATTCGCTTGATCACGAAACAGTGGTTTCAAGTCGAGTATGAACTTGATTCTTTTATTTAACCATTGCTTTGTGATCATCGAAGCGAATTCGGGAAAGAGCCGTACTGCAGTGGTATCGTACTTTAATTACCGTAACAACACCTCTGCGCTGTGATTGGATGATTCACACGAAAACAATGGGAAGCTATTTCAGTGTTACGGCACACCGTACCGTGTACGTGCTGTAAGTCAGAACATTTTAAGGTTTCCCATTCATACGAAAACCACTCTATGCGCTGTTACTGCTGTTTCCAACTACGTTGCATTAAAACCTGTTTCCGATATTAAGAATTTTATGAATATGTGGACCGCGTGGCACTATGAAATACATGAACTAGAAATAAAGGAAAGTTATAGTGCTTAGAAAGGAG
>WUAP02136151.1:0-12971 GCA_015163945.2 Stichodactyla helianthus
ACCGAAATTCCTTGCGGCCTTGGAGTGTGGACTGTTGCTTCGGCTGCGACAACGATTTTTGAAATAGGTGTATAAGCCGCATAGTGTAATGACTGCTATATGAACTAACATGCTTAATCAGTGTATTACATGTATGATGAATATTCCTCTCCATACGTGTACACTATTTAGCTAGTACAATGATTGTAATATTATAACCCCTCCCTGATACCTGTATCTACAGCACTTGAATTTAAAGCGTCAACTGTTTGAATATGAAACCCCGTTGTTCTTTAAGATGATTTCTATTTAGTTACATTCGAATGAGGTATTTTAGCTGAGATCTTTAAAGGCGGCTGAGCGGAAAATGTTTTTATCAGCTTACTCTGCAAAGTACTTATGTACAACTTCAGATCTATTTCATAGCATAAGCCTAAATGAGATCACTTAAACTAAAAGGAGCTGCGGGGGAGACCAAGTAAAGAACAGGAGTCAAACCCCGTGCGACGTCAAACTGAGACTATAACTTATCATTAAATGTGAGATTAGTATTATTATTATTATTATTATTATTATTATTATTATTATTATTATTATTATTATTATTATTGTTTTGATTTTTGGAACGATGACACTTATTAAAAGTGACCAAACTGTAACAAAAACTGATAAAACCGATCAAGTTTGACTATATTGATTCCTGTCACCTGACGCTTAACTTATCTCATCTTGTTTCGCGGTCAATATATAGACCTTTCCCGAATTCGCTTGGATGATCACGAAACAATGGTTTCAAGTCGAGTTTGGCCTTGAAAAATAAGAATCAAGTTCAGTCTCACTTTAGAGTCATTGTTTCGTGATCATCCAAGCGAATTCGGGGAAAAAAGTCTATTGCGGACAAAAAAATCATTTACAGAGTACAAAAAGCATGATTCTTTGCGTCATCGTTCGTTTCGGGTTTATTTTGGGGAAGGAGTTCCAGAACCGATTCATTTGCGCTTCTTTTTTTTATTGTGATATTTCTATATTTCTTATTTAAGAGTCAGCGAACCAACTCACTAAACACAGCGGTATTGCCCATTAAGTCCAGGCGCCTTTCTTCATTCCGAAAAGTGTACCGAGCGCAAAAATTGGCGCCATTTTTTTCTTCTATAAATTATCACAACATAAAAATAAAAGTTAATCATAAAGAAAAAGTCTCTTCAGATTTATTATCAGAAATACATTCGGACGTGACGTTACGATTACATTGACAATACAACCAGGGCTTGTAATCAAGGGATCGTAACACTAGAGACTACCGTGAAGCTGGGAAATGAGGGGGGGAGGGGTTAGGGTTGGGTCGTGGTGAAGACTTGTCATCTACACGTTTTTTTCGTGTATTATAAAAGCGATTTGAAATCAGTGGAATTCTTTACTAATCTTAATTAAATCATGTAAACGCTCTCTATCTAATGCAAAGTTCCACTGTCTGAAGCGTGATTTGAACTGTTTCATTTACGTAATAGACGTGCCTTATCTAATATAGTTTGAACATCGCTGTTTCTTCAATTAAAATCTAGAATATTCAATCCGGATTTTTTCAATTTTGTTTGCAGAACATGACCTGCTCTCTAGCTTGGATACCACTAAGCACGGATTTAAATCACCCCCTGCAGGGTTTAATCTGTATCAACTACTGAAGAAGACAGGTCAAACACTGACAAAGGCCGTGAGTGAAATATATATTGCACCTTCATGCAGGCTTCGCAAAATCAATTGGTTTTATTATCTAAAAACACTTCTGAAGGTTGTGACCACCATTGAGGTTTTTCTAAAGACTACATTCAATAGCATGACCACACTTATCACATAATGGTAGATTGTGGGCGTAGCATATCAATATTGCACCAAAACGTTAAGTATTTCTGATTTTATCCGATACTTAATGTAAGTGGATCAGTTTTCCAAGGATGGACTAACGTACGGTTTTGAGTAGGATGCTAACATTGTAACGGTAAGCCTATTACCATTAAAAGGTCTTAAAAGGTCTTACCTCGATCTCCTCAATCTTCGCATGCGCAGTAAAAGACTAATTGCTTCATCTTGCCTTAAACCAGCCCTTATCTACTATAAAGTTATTTGATTAACCATTTACATGGTGACCAGACTGTTAAAGCTTCATTTATCCTGATCAGGTGCATCCTGTGTGGTTTTTGTAGGACGTTTAACCGTAAAGTAACCATAGATGATATAATCATTTTTGCTGGGATGAGGGATTGTATTCCAACATCATCCTTATCCTTCCTTCCTGGCTTCCACTTTTATTTATTTTAGTGCGCTTTTACTCTTCATCTGCAGTTTATTTTAAATCTTTTTTAAACTTTTTTTTCCAGCGTTTAATTTCTATAGCCAGCTGTTTCTCTACTTGTTGTCTCCTTTCTCTGCGGAAAGTCATCGAACGACTTAATGGCTCTCTATAGTTAAGTCATTTTAAAATCTTGCAGTATTTTTAACTTAAATGTGTTATATTTCGCCGGCATTAAACTCAATAATGAGGAATTAAGAGCCTCACTTTCCGCTCATCAAATTCATCATCTCCCACAGGCAGAATCTCTTTTTTAGTTTCTCAGTCTCTAAATAAAAGTATTTTACAGATATGTGTTGCTTCTTTCACTGTCTTGTCCCTGTACACATGGACTGTCTTCTAGCCCTAGTTGTAATTCTAGTTTGTCGTTCCAGCTCAAAGGTTCTCTAGATCCACTCGCTGATGCACTAACATCAATTTTTTGTAAATCTCTCGTTGACGTTTCATTTTGGTTTGGTTCGGGCGATGTTTCACTGCGACTGCCGCTAAAACTCCTCATAGAAAACATCCTCACGATAGTACTGCAGTCATTATCAGGAATTTCACTTCGCTTTCCAAAAGAATTCAGGCTTCTTGAAAGGTTACTGGTGGGCTTTCTCTTTCTTAAGCTGCTGTACATGCGCCATAAAGTGGTTTTGAAGGCTCGATTACGGAAAGAAAAAAGACAAGGATTAAGCGCCGAGTTGAGATAACCAAGCATTAGAAGTGGCGGATAAACATGTGCAGGAATACTGAAGAAACATGAATCACACAGGTTACTGATAATAGAGATGGTACAATATGGAACCCAGCAAAACACAAACACACAGACAAGCAAGGAAATTGTTTTGGCAGCTCTAACGTTATGCATATATTCCTTATGGGTTTTTGGTCGTTCTCCAAAGGTGCCAGTAATTCTCTGTTGCTGCTGTGGATGCAGTCGGGCGATTTGATAGATCTTGAGGTAAATGGCACAGGTCAGTGTGAGAGGTAACACGAAGTTGATGAATGAGGTGAGAGTGCTGTAGAGTCGGGGCAGGGGAAACAAACAAAGGCCGTTGTGTACAAACGAAAAAGTGTTGATGACACCTGATACTGGTAGAATGGCTATGGTAAAGCAATACAACCAAAGTAAGAGTATTATGATGATCGCTCGCTTGCGGGTCATGAAACGAGATCTCCGAAATCTATTCAGAGGATCGCTCAGTGTTTTGTAACGATCTACACTTAATGCGAGAAGTGTTGCAATTGAGCTTGGGACGGTTAAAAGGTATGCCACGGTCCATGCTTTGCATAGCGCTTCATCATGGTACCATCTTCCTGCAGTGATGAGAATTTCCGCATCAAATGGCATAGCAAACATAGCTGTAGTCAGATCAGACAAAGCTAGGGAGAAGATGAATAAGTTGGTTGGAGATCTACGTAGCTTTCTGCTCAAGGCGATTCCACAACAAACCAGAAGGTTTCCAAGTACTGCAAAAATGATGACGATGCAATACAAACCGGCGAAGATGTAGCCATACCACCTTTCATAGCTCAGTATATGAGAACCAGTTTGATTGCTGGTACCATTAGCCATTACTGAAAAACTACAGGGCTTCTTACGAGACGAGTTTTTCAAATGAAACTGTTTCAATTTTGTTCGGATTTATAGCCACAGTTCTCTACCGCCCTTTTTCAAGTCTCTTGTTGACGTTCGTTTAAAGGTATTAGAGGGTTGTCCGGTTACTGATGATTAATCAAACATCTGCCTACAATTGACACAAGTACCTTAGAACAGCTTGCCAGAAAATGCTTCAATATGACGTCACATCTCATAATTATTCATATGACGCGGATTAGATGGTTAGTGCAAGGATATTCTAGTAATCAGTCGAAAAGACTAAAACTTCCTCCGTGTCTTTTGTCCAGTGGGCTGGAATCAGCAGTTTGCTTATTGTTGGCAGTTAAAGTCTTTCAAGATGCCAACAACGTACTGATCCTGTTTTGCATTGATGGCGCAAGGGCTGTTTATTTTACCAACTTCTAATGAAGCCTTGATGGCAAACCCTTTCGAGGATGTCTTGGGACGTCACTTGAATCCCTGTCAGTGATGAGACGGAGAACAACGTAAGCTGACATGCAGAGAAAACAGTAGATGAAATAAAGAAATTATGGACAAAGTAACTCTTAAGGCCAAATCATTTTTATTTTTCTAATATTGACCACCTAAATTTTTATATTTTTGATGATTTGCTGTTAAGTGAATACTGTGCGTGTGGTGTTAATCAAATCTTGCTTTTGATTGAGCAATATCAGAATCAAAGTGTTAGTTAGTGTAGACAGTAGATAATCGTTAACTACAAAGTCCCATATTTCAATAATTATTTGAACAGAAAGTCTTTTTGATATGAATATTGCGCGACAGTCAGACATCAACAACAACGCGAAGAGAATATTCAGGGAAAAAAATTGACGGCCACTTACTGGGCTGCTGAACTCTTGCCCGCTTCAATTAAAACTGACCTATTATAAAGAATTTTTAAATTTCAGCTTAAATACTGTTAATTTGTTTTGCTAGTATATTTAATTCTTGTTCTGCCTTGAATATAGGATAAATACATCTAAGATAAACATCACATGTAGTTCCCAAGTGAACCGCCATTGAAGTTCCAGATATGACCATGACATTTACTTTATTACGAGTGCTTGTTGTGTTGGCGCCAAGGGCTATTTTATGTAAACATTAAAACACTCCTTAAGACCAATAAACACTACAATATTGCCAGCTTTTAAAAAAAATGAACATGTTAATACGATTAACTTAGAACAACCGGGAAAATCACTGAACAAAACCATGATTAAATCGGAAAAAAAAAAACAAAAAAAAAACTGGCGATTTCGTATTTTCTCAAACGTTCACTAGATTTCCGCCAATTTTCACTTAAAGTTGAAGGTAAATAGGATTTGAAATTTTCCACTTGAGTGCCAGAAATTTCCTGATTTATTTAAAGTCATAACAATAATTATGATAACAATAAAATGTCGAGAAGAACA
The DNA here is from genome assembly GCA_015163945.2 of Stichodactyla helianthus. Lineage (NCBI taxonomy): Eukaryota > Metazoa > Cnidaria > Anthozoa > Actiniaria > Stichodactylidae > Stichodactyla > Stichodactyla helianthus. The sequence goes on from WUAP02136151.1 coordinate 5,342, forward strand.
CGTTTTTATCTAAGATCAGTAAAGCTAGACAGATAGATCAATGCCCCCTCCTCTTACAGCCAATCACAAGCAAGAAGCATTGTCCATTACACGAAAACATGTGGGTAAAAGTGTTCAAATCACTAACTTCACAGAGAATTGCTTGTAATTGTGACTCCCAATACTGTGAGATAATCGTAGCTCTGCATGCGTGGAGCCCACGCTTTCTCTTCCGCTAGCGAGTTAATAGAGGTACGGCGTGTGTTTCTAAATAAGACATCCATGAGGACGCCATTCCTTTTCTCACATGACCACGTGCATGTATATGATTGGTTGATAAATAACAACCAACCCTACTGGTCGGTACTGACCGCTTGTACAAAGCAAACTTAAGTTTTATGGTCATTGCAGTCAACATCGTGCTATTTGTTTATTTTGAATTCCAGTGGCTCTTTCAGCTAAAATTGATCAATCTTCTGTAGTAATCCTTACTAGTCTACTTAATACTGCTTTTAATTTTTTCTTTCCTGATGTTCTAAGTGATTATTGACGAACAAAATACGAATATATCAACGAAAAGAAAAAAGATAACTCAGTTGAACTGCACGCTCTCGAACGGAAGGAGTACGATAAAAAATGTGATCATTTAGTGTTTATTAAATTTCTCATTATTCATAAAGATATAGGAATCAAGATTTGGATCAAGGAGGCACTTCAAGGCCTCCAAGGTTATCCTAAGCTACCGTTCCATTATCATTATTGAAGTCTTGTTAATCGCTGAAGCGATCTCCGACTTCTATTCTCTGTTTCAGAGAAGATTTCGTAGGACTGTGAAACGTTGGCGGCAAGGCACAAAATTCTAGAAAACACCACGGTCGCGGCAAAGCACTCTTACGACACCGCATATCGTGCCTCGAGCTTTTCACCGTCATACGAATCTCATCTATACTTTATTCTATTCAAAGGACACTTTATTCATGAAAAAAGAACTGACCATGTGAAATTTTAGGAAACAAAGGATTCAATTATTTTTTTATGTATCCCTAACGTTGAAGCTATCATTAACGTTGTTTTCTATACCCACAATACCTTGCCCTGATCAAGTTAGACCATAATACTAGAGGCAAAATTCAACGCTTAATGAAATAGTTATTTTCCAAAGAACCTTCCACCTCAAAGTTAAAAAGACCTTTCCCGAATTCACTTGGCTGATTACGACAATGGTCCAAGTCGATTTTGAACTTGATTTATTTGTTTATCAAGGCCAACCTCGACTTGAAACCATTGTTTCGTGATTATCCAAGCGAATTCGGGAAAGGTCTATTGGTCATAAGCCAATCTTTCCTAAAATACATGTTATCACGTGACTGGATAAACAAGCGCAGAGCATTATGGGTATCAAGTGTCGAAGAGAAACTTGACGAGCTTTTTTGTTGAAAATGAGTGAATGAATGCCAGCGAGAAGCGGGCTAAGTGAACCATTGATACGCCGTAAATCGTATAGAACTACTTGGGAATGATTCAACAAGTTTTGTAGTGGAAATATTATTCAAGCGATTTCGTTCTTCTGCATGGACCTCGTTTGTGAACGGGTAATTTATCTGATCATGGTTAGTGTTTTTGATAGTAATACGGCGGATAAGATTTCTTTTAGAATCCATAATGTAAACAATAAATGAATAGCGAAGGTTGCTAATCAAACATGACAAAGATTAAGATTTCGATAGAAAAGTATGGCCTCAATTGCCTTTGGTTGTACTATATTGGATTTTAGGGAAAATTACCATTGAGATAAAAAGATAAATTGAAGCTATTGTGACACTGCAATGCATGTTAAAGGTTTAGCAACTGCAACTGGATTACTGAAAAATGAGAAATGCAATGTGATGTCCAAGGTTTGAAGACACATACTACTTCACATATAACTTATTGCCAAAGAAATGCAATTTATATTTAATGATGGATGTCTGACACGCCGTTCAAACATTATTAAAGTTTGATATGAAACTGTCGGCCGAGAAAAGAGACTGTTTATCATTCTTTTTAATTAGGCTAGTATTATCTTATAGTAAAGTGAAATAAACCGCCCAAACAATAAGACTCGAGGTAGTTGTATTTTCCTCTCACATACTGATCACAGAGTCCTATAGTAAAGCACTTGGAACATTTTGTACATTCTAGCGCCAAAGAGTCTTTTAATAATACATTAAGTGCTCTAAATATCAATTAGAATATTCCAAGACCATTATGTTTTAAGATGCATTGGTGCCATCAAGTTCATCGCATGCTACACACTCACTGTACACAATACTCAGCTCATTTTATGTTTCCTACACAGAAATACAGAGTTTGATTGAACACATAGCGGCTCGCGCTTATTTCCCACTTTTTCAAGCTTTTCTGATCGTTATCTTTTATTTCTTAATTCTATATGTTCAACATAAAGTGGCTTTATCGAATGGGTTTTCCGTTTAGACGTGGCTTCACACGCAATGAAAAAGATCAAAATTTAAGTACATGCTTTTCCCTCATTCATGTCGCCGTAAAAAGACAGAACCACCAAGCCGTCATGACTTAGTAGTAGCCATTAATTTTATGACATGCCTCAGTATAGCTTGCTTCTCAGCAAAAAACCCTCTAAAGACAATATTCTCTCATCCGGTCTGATATTGATTGCCGCTCGTTTGAAGGTGTTCTTGTTAAACGTGAGTAAGTTAACATGCATCTACTGAGCATTCTTTGTTTTTGACTTAGCTTCATCCAAAACACTTGAGAAACTTTTAAATACAGTCATGTATTCTAATGTTGCCACACTGTTCAAATTGAAAGCCGTGAAGGGAAAATGAGGACAAAAAGTAATAGCGAAAAACTGTTCTTCGAGGATATCCTTTCTGCTGTCCTTAGTAGGAAGTCAAGGCCGTTACCGTAGTTGTTAGTTGGTGGATTAGAATGGAATCGAAAACATACATCAATAACAATAATGTACAATTCAAATACAATGCTTTTGAATACTGTAGTGACCAAAAATGGTGATTCAGTATACCGATATTAACGGACTAAAAAAACGTGATTTATTGATTTTCATATTCTCTTTGTTTTTACTCCAAGTGTGTTCAAACGATTCCACTGCATACGAATGTTCATTATGGAGTGAATCTGGCAAAATTTTATAAATCCGACAGACTTCCACTCTAGCGTAAACGTAGTCTTATAGTAATGAATTCTGCTAAACATTTCGCAACATACCTTTAGTTCATACCAAGAGCACAAGCCAACAACACTGCTAATGGATCCCTAACTGACTGACACTGAACGATCACTGTAATGATGGTCTTACTCGTAAGGAATTATGGGTAACTGACGAATTGGTCGAGGGTTATGCGATGGCTTTGAGGCTTTTCTATATCTTATTCATCTCTTCTCTTTTGTCTCGACTGTGTGACTGAGGATATTCGAATAGAAGGCCGTTAGAAACTGATTTGCTATTCTAAAAATAACAGAGAATGATGAAAATAGCTAAGAGTATGATTTAATTATAGACAACAAAATGAAATCCCCCCCAAGGCTTTTACAGCCCCATTTGCGATATTCTTCATGTAACTCCGAAAAGCTCACCTACACTGTTATCTGAAACAAGGCATACAGCAAGAGAGTCCAGGATATCAGCGCGTGGCTTGGTTGATTGATTTACTCAAACACTGACACAAAAAGTGTAGTTAACAAAAAAAAGAGGCACTTACAAGGGATTACACGGGTTACGCGGGAAAAACAAGTGACTTGATGGCATCTGATACAGTATTTAGGATCAAAATACGATTCTTTTCTGGTAAAGTAAGATCGAGGAGATCCTAAGTGGGCACTAACTACGTTGTTTATTTTATTTCAACTGCTTGCACATCAAGCAAACGACGAATGACGCCATTTTCTAGGCCATCATGACGTTGATCTTTGTCTAGATGGCCCGCATTCTTACCTTTTATCAATACCTGAGTTCTAATCGATATACCCAGGAAAACAATAAACTAAATATTGTGAATTACAAAGCCTTATAAGGTATCAGGGCACATCTATACAACGTTTGATTATCAGGCTCGTGTCGTGGGAAGCAAAGTGGTTGAAACTGCTATCGAAACTGCAGATTTAGCTGTGATTTTTATAGAACCTGTTGTTTAATCGAGGTCAATAAAATACGCTTGAAGTACCATCTTTTGAAGCGTTGAAGTGCACAAAGAGAACTAGTCACTGTACTTGAATTAGAACACTGTGAATGGATCGATGCCCGCCATACCCAATACTTGCACTACTAAAAGGAGATATTCATTAACTTTGAATAGCTATTTCACATACCGGTAGCCTGCTAGCAGAGGTCCCTTTTCGTTTTGCTCATCCCGCTGTGCTTCCTTTATTTCTGTTGTTCTCAGGATCGTTACGAAAGGTACCTCTGCCCGGACTTCGCATTTTTTCGTTTGAGCATGCGCCAAGTATCATCACGTGATTAGTTACCGGCTGCTTAGTAACCTGCAACCTACCAAGACTTTGGTCGACAACTAAGCGCATACTAAAACGAAAAAATGCGAAGTCCGGCCAGTTTGTTTCTGCGCCTTAGTTTCTGCACATACTGTGTGCATCCTCTCGATCTTTTTCAGCGAGGAGCGCCTGGATATCTATAAAACGAAAACGTTGACACCCATTTGTTTTCCTTACTAGATTTGTTCGCGCACAAATATCTTAAGTGCATTTCCAAGAATGACAAGAGAAGGTGTAGTGTTTTAGGGACAGCTGTTCGCACAGATAGCCAGTTAGATTATGTACTGGTAGAGTCGCAACATATTGCAAATAGCTAGCACGTAAGATTAGCCCGCAATCAAAAACTGAAACAACGCACGCATACCATCCAATCAGAATGCTTTCAGTCACTTTGAGAGCCACTATACGAAAAATAATCTGAAAAACGTGAAAAAATACTTAAATGCGGGAGTCTTATAATTAAAACGTTTGAGTAGAATTAAGTGTACTTTAATCTACAGGAAACATCTGTCTACTAGTGTCTTCAGTACCAAATGGAAAGACATACTTGCATCCATTGCTAGGCAACTACCTTACATTCTAACCTTAAAATAGGTACGGCGGATTAATAGGCAACCCTCGAGGCTAAAGAAGATTTTTACTTAATTGCACTATGAAGGCTGTCACATAAACTAAATTGATGATAGACAAACAATAATCGATAATAGAAGAAGTTACTCTCTTTCAGGCCGTGGAAGGATTCATCTTTCTTTAACAATACTGAATATAGTTTCTTTGTTGAGCACTAACACATGTCATGTATGTACCGTAAAGCGATATCCATTTTATAGAAATATGGTTGCATTACGAAAAAGATAGAAGTTTTAGCTCTTGATGATCATTTCGGTGTATATATTCAACACTACAGCGTACTATGTTTTTGATCTCGTCAACACTAGCACTGTAACAGGAACTAGAGCAATTTGGTCCACCAACTAACCAAAATTGAACCCAATAATGATTTATAGCGATGGATGTGTTATATTGAATGCAAATAGAACAGTGCAATGACAATGAATTTAAAATATACTTACTATTAGAAGACTAGAGATCATTTATCTCTCTCTGCTTCGAGTTCATACAGTGTTCATTAATACTTTAGGGTGCGTTTTTTGGAATTCTTATTAGTTATTTTGAAAAAGTTTATCCTTCTATACCCTTTCTTTGTAAGACCACAAAAAGGAAGAACTCCTCTTGCAGCTAGGATAAACTGAGAAAGAGTACAGAAAGTTCAATTGGTATATCTGACTAGACTAGTAAGAGATACTGAATGGCCCTTAGGCGATGTCAGCGGTCTCAGATAATGGCACCACGCTGACAAAACTACAGACGTGGTTTTTGATACATCTCACACCGCTACTAATTGAGAATAAGTCTGTTTTTGCTTTCCTTTTCGCGGATTCTTAGCGGATTTGTAGGATTAAATTGAATTGTAAACGCCCATTTAATTGAGAAACAATGTGTAGTGTGGAGTTAAGTTGATCATATCTTAGCCATCTGCACTGTTGTTTTATAGTGCTTCATTTTACCAGACGCGGGAGCATTTTCTAGATTACAGACTTTGTGGTTTTATCGATGAAAAGGTTCCGAGTAAAGCATATAACTAACTGGCATCAATGAGAATTAAAATGAGTGTGTTGAATGCTTATCATATCAAAAGAACCACTGAGGAGTTCATACTAAAAAAAATTGAATGAGTTGAAGCAATTCACTATAAATATAAGAACTGTCAAGTTACTAAAAGACTCCGACTCTACTTCATGATAAATGCCCCACACTTCCTTCAGTAATGCTCTTTTCGCTCTCAAAAAGTATGAGGAAAATGCACTTTAGCATCCGCTTCAACACACGGGAGCTCAGAGAACAGATTTAGAATTTGTGATTGGTTAAGAATGTTCATGGCGTGTTATAGACTCACAGCATGACCGGATAGAGAAGCGCGCGTTTTTGATATAGAGGCTTTTAGAAAACTGAATGACTTGAGTGATACATGTGACTTATATCAGACTGTAAAGGCACATAATGCTAAATTATGTAGAACTTCCAGGAAATTACTGAAAGAATACGTGTTGTTCGTTTGATCGGGATTTTCCCCCTGCATATTTTTTTCTTTCTCTTTTTCGGGACAACGTTTCGACGAACTTAGTTCCTCTTCATCAGGTCCTTTGTTGATTAAACGCTATGTTACAGTAAAACAACTCCCGATCGATATTGATGAGCCTGCTACTGGTATATCAGAGAGAGAGAGCCTTTTGATCCTCGACAAGATCACGAGTTCAAACTGAAAAAAGCCGCGAATATCAACTCAATACCCTGAGATCTAAGTACCACCTTACAAAAAAGAGCATGGAGAAGTAAGTCAATGTTACATTCAATCGTTTCTTATTGGCGATCTGGACATCGAAAGTCTTCAAGCCAGCCATTCTTGAAAATAGCTTTTAATCAACAAAGGACCTGATGAAGACGAACTAAGTTCGTCGAAACGTTGTCCCGAAAAAGAGAAAGGAAAAATATATGCAGGGGGAAATCCCGATCAAACAAACAATACACAGATTCTAACTACCTGCCGAGAAAGAGTTTCAGAAATACAATTACTGAAAGAACATTATGTAAACTGCAGGATGTCAGTTCTAAACCGCCTTAATGAAAACAAAACAAAAACTAAACAAACAAACAAACAAAACAGATAAAGCGTTAAGGTGGAGACTTCGATGAATTGAATAGGTGAATAATTTCAAATTATCTGTATGCACAGTGATGAGATGAATCGCGTTAAACGATGCTGTTTCTTAAAAGAGCAAAGAAAGGTATTCCGTTTATGTCTTTAGGTTAGAAGTATTTTTGCTATCACAAGTATGCTACACATGTAAAACAAGGAAGGACAAGAGGAACTAGAAAGAAAAGCAAATACTAGAAACTCCTGTAACGCAAGTTCATGCCATGTAGTTCGTATAGAGCAGATTTCGTATGACTGTGAAAAAGTCGCGGCACGGTCAGTGCCGTAAGCGTGAATAGTCCTGTTTCGCATTCCATAATTACCGCTGTAATCCTTGACCACGGATTCATTTGTACAGGCTTAGCCTCG